>JBAMBO010003608.1:0-57854 GCA_037044535.1 Lordiphosa magnipectinata
ACATAAAGTCAATATCATCGGCATAAGCGAGTAGCATTACATCTTTATAAAATAAGATGCCCGATCTATTGCAATTTGGACACTGGCGCAGTATATAATACATTACGCATGATAAAGTATCAACCACTTTTGGTATCAAATGGTTCGAAAATTTTCTTTCCTATTTTTACAGAGCTTTGAGTGCTTCTCAACGTCGTCACGCAAAGTCCAACGTACTTTGCTGGTATACCAATGGTAGACAGGGCTTCAAAGAACTTCGACCTTGTCGGTGTGTCGATATATGCAACAAAATGATGGAAGGTGTCGATCTTTGTCTCACGGGTCTTCTCCAGGATTTGTCGTAATGTGAATATCTGGTCTGTGGTAGATTAACCAGGTCTAAAGCCACACTGATAAGGTCCAAGCAGTGTGCAAATAAGCGGCTTTAGACGTTCACAAACTACAGGGTACAATATATAGGGTTGATGCGTCGGGTTTGGTACCCACAGCCGTCAAAAAAACTCTACCAATGAAAACTGCGACAACAATGCCTCGGATACGGACCCCCTCTGACGACGACCCACGCAAACGTTTTAAGGACCACGATTTGAGGATATGCACCTGGAATGTTCGCACCCTCAACAGAGAAGGTGCTGATATCCAGTTGGTGAATGTCCTTGAGAAATATTCATCGGACGTTACCGCACTTCAGGAAATGCGATGGATTGGACAGGGGAGCATGGTGAAAAGAACATCAACAACCAATGCACCCTGGGAGATCTACTACAGCGGACATGCTTCCAAGCATGAGTTTGGATGCGGCTTTGCAGTCAGTGCAAGACTGCGTCGCGCTGTCATCAGTTTCACACCAGTGGACATGCGACTAGCCGCACTCAGACTTAAGGCTAAATATTTTAATATTAGTCTTATCTGTGCACACGCCCCAACGGAAGACAAGGACGCTTCGATAAAAGACGAATTCTATGAGCGCCTGGAACAATTATATGAGCGCTGCCCCGATCACGACATAAAGATCGTGCTTGGCGACTTTAACGCTAAAATTGGGAGAGAAGGAGTTTTTGGCTCGACAGTCGGCCGATTTAGCCTTCATGAAACAACCTCCGCTAACGGAGAGAGGCTAATAGATTTTGCCGCGGGGAGGAACATGGTCATAAGTAGTACCAGGTTTAAACATCGCGACATCCGTAAGGCGACCTGGAGGTCCCCTGATCAACTAACGCGAAATCAGATTGATCATGTTGTGATCGACGGAAGGCACTCATCGAGTGTTCTAGATGTGCGTGCGATTCGAGGTGCCAACATAGACTCGGATCACCACCTTGTTGCAGCCAAAGTGCGCACGCGGCTCAGTGTGGCACATGCCTCACGTACTAGTACACGTCGAAAGCTAAATGTCGATAAGCTGCAATCACAACGGACCTCTGAAGCCTACACAGCTAAACTCACCCAACTGCTCAGGGAAAACTCACCATTCCCTTCTGGTGTATGCGAACAGTGGAATCATATATCACACTCCATGAGTACGGCTGCCAAGGAGATACTCGGATACGCCGAGCACCCTCGAAAGCAGACTTGGTATGATGAGGAGTGCCGCGACGCTACTGCAGAGAAAGACGCTGCCTACAGGAGAACTCTGCAGTCGGGAGCAACGCGGGCTGTTAAAGAGCAATACCGGAAGAAAAGGAGAGAGGAGAAGCGCCTTTTCAGAAGGAAAAAGAATGAGCGAGAGAGGCGCATGCGTGAGGAAGTCGAGATGCTATTCGGCATGGGTGAGACTCGAAAATTCTATCGAAAGATTAGACGACTTACCGAAGGTTTCAAACCCGGAGTCACACAATGCAAGGACGAAAATGGAAATCTGGTCACAGATCCGCAAGTGGCGCTAGACAAATGGAGAAGCTATTTCGCCAACCTGCTGGGAGGCGACAAGGAACACAATACCGCCTCTGGAGTAGTAGCGACGCCACCAATCGACAACATAGAGATAGACCCACCGGACCATCACGAAGTCTGCGTAGCCATAAAAAGGCTTAAGAACAACAAATCAGCAGGTGCAGATGACCTGCCAGCTGAACTGTTTAAGGCTGGAGGCGAGGAGTTGGTAAGGTGCATGCACCAACTCATCACCAGAATATGGTCCGACGAGAGCATGCCTGAAGATTGGAGTCTAAGTGTAATTTGCCCACTTTTTAAAAAAGGAGACCCTGCAGTTTGCGCCAACTACCGCGGGATCAGTCTCCTTCCCATCGCATATAAGATTCTGTCGTGCATTATTTGTGAACGTCTAAAGCCGCTTATTAGCACACTGATCGGACCTTATCAGTGTGGCTTCAGACCTGGTAAATCCACCACAGACCAGATATTCACATTACGACAAACCCTGGAGAAGACCTATGAGAGAAATATCAAAACCAACCATCTTTTTGTTGATTATAAATCAGCCTTTGACACACCGATAAGGTCAAGGTTCTTTGAAGCCCTGTCTACCTTTGGTATACCAGCAAAGTACGTTCGACTTTGCATGATGACGTTGAGAAGCACTCGAAGCTCCGTCAAAATAGGAAAGAACCTCTCCGAACCATTTGATACCAAGAGAGGTTTTAGGCAGGGTGACACCCTATCGTGTGACTTCTTTAATCTACTGATGGAGTATATACTGCGCCAGTGCCCAAATGCCAACAGATCGGGCTCATTTCTTTATAAAGATCTAATGCTACTCGCATACGCCGATGATATTGACATTATCGGCAAAAACGAACGGGCGGTAAGCAGGGCGTTTTCAGAGATTGAGAAGCAGTCTAAACTGATGGGCTTAGCGGTAAACGAGGACAAGACAAAATACCTAGTATCCACGGACAAGAAGTCTACGCGTCTTGGACACTTTGTTACGATGGGGGGGTACAACTTTGAGGTTGTAGAGGATTTTGTCTACCTCGGGACGATGATTACCGGCGACAACAACATCAGCCTGGAGATCCGAAGAAGAATTACTCTTGGAAACCGATTCTACTACGGGCTCAGTAGGGAGTTCAAGAGCAGAGCCTTTTCTCGAAGAACCAAAATTGCGCTATACAAGTCGCTCATCATCCCAGTCCTGCAATACGGCGCAGAAGCATGGACAATGACAGCAGCGGATGAGGAGGCGATTGGCGTTTTCGAGCGAAAAATCCTTCGGAGGATATATGGACCTTTAAAAGTTGGCGATGGATACCGCATTCGAATGAATCACGAACTGTATGAGCTCTATAAGGACATCAGTCTAGTCAAGCGCATAAAGCAACAGCGCCTGCGCTGGTTAGGACATGTAATTCGGATGGATGAAGAAGCTCCAGTAAAAAAGATGTACAAAGCGAAGGCGGCTGACTTTGGAGGACAAGGCAGGAGGGGTCGCCCACCACTAAGATGGGATGATCAAGTGCGGAAAGACATTTCCAACCTTGGTGTGAACAACTGGTGCCAGCTCGCACAATGCAGAAGCGAGTGGAGGGCATTCATTGCAGAGGCCAAGACCGTCAAGCGGTTGTGATGCAACATCGGGCCAATAAAGAAGAAGAAGAAGAAGACGTTCACAAACAGAACAGAATCTTATATGCGATGGGAAGGAGGCTGCTTCCAAGGTAGTTGGCGCAAACTGCAGGGTCTCCCGTTTTTTAAAAGTGGGCAAATAACACTTAGACTCCAATAGAGGAGTTGGTGCATGCACCTTACCAACTCCTCTTCGCCAATTCAGCTGGCAGCTCATTAGCTCATTTGTAATTCTTTAGCTTTTTATGGCTAAACAGACTTCGTGTTGGTCCGTTGGGTCTATTTGAATATCGTCGATTGGTGGCATTGCTACTTCTCCAGAGGCGGCATTGTGTTCGTCTTCGCCGCCACCCAGCAGGTTGGCTAAATAGCTTCTCTATTTGTCTAGTGACCAGATTTCCATTTTCGTCCTTGCATTGTGTGACTTCGGGTTCCTTCTTTTGATCAAATTTTCGAGTCTCCCTCCTGCCGAATAGCATCTCGCAAATTTGTTCCTTCTAAAAAGGCGCGTAAATGAATAAGGTGATAGTTTTCCGCAATCACTGAGCAAAGTGGGCAATGTCTTGCCCAAACTCAGCCTCGGTAGTTCGCCTTTCACTTTTCCATTGAGTTTAAAACTCTCACATCACCTTTAAATCAAAATTTTCTTTATACGTCTTTTGACCATTCCACACTCCTTCTGCTTATAATGGTTCAATATTTTTAACATTTCACCTTACCTAAGTAGTTTTTGAATATGCCTTTTTTGTTTTTCCCAATCATGATATCATTGAAATTTAGCTGTCAAATTATTTTTTAAGGCATTCAACACACATTCGTAGAGAGCTCAGTTCATAGCTACATCTCAACCTGGAAACATGTTTTCCCAAAAATTCTAAATTAAAAAAAATAAAATAAAATTTGGTGTTTTTTTTCGGTTTTTACATTTGTTAACAAAATTTGGCCCAACGAAAAAGCATAAAGTTAACGCAAAGTTAACGCAAAGTTAACGCAAAGTTAACGCAAAGTAAACACAATTCGTTTACACAATTCCAATTCATGTGAGTAAGCAGAAAAGCAGTTCAAGAAGGACATTTTGGTAAGATTCAAATTTTTATTTGCAGCTTTTGCCGTCGTCGTTGTCGTCGTCTTCTGTTGAATTTTGCAGAAATACCACTAGTTTTATGTAATATCTAATACTTATATACTTGTTAAAGTTCACACAATACGTGAGTAAGAAAAAATCTGATCAAGAAGCACATTTAGGTACGATTATGATTTTCATTTGCAGCTGCGTCCAGATAACCGTGACGATTCGCCGGCTGGAATTATGTTATTTATAACACATCTTAATAATTTGTTCAGATTTACACAAAGCGCACATTAAGCACATTTTGATAATAATATGATTATCATTTGCACGTCTATCCGTCGTAGTCTTCTTCGGCATTTCTAAGATATTTTTTTGTTTCCATACAACTTTTGCACTCGGACTGGGTAAGTTTTCTGACTAATCCATCTAAACCTCCTCTATAAAGTTCTACCCTTTAGCATATATATATGGAAATTTGTCAAGTACGTTCCAAATCAAGGCATTTTCGTTTTTAACTGGTGGCCAAAATTATGAATTGTAAGTAAAGAATGGTTTTATTTCTTGGTCGATGATTTTCCATAATATTTTTTGTTTGCAGATGCTGCGGCAAAATGAAAAAAAAAATTTCGAAAATCTGAAAAATCAACACAAAAAAACATTGTTCTATGGAAAATGCCTTATTTGACGTACAAATTTCGTTTCAATTCAACAGCAAAATGGTGGTTGCTGTACCATGAATATTTACATTATAATATTTATGTTTAATATCTTGCTTTAAAAATAGAAAGATAATTTCTCCCATTTGTGTGATTGATTAAAGTAGCTGGGTCCTGGGCCATGGTCGAAATGGTGGTTGGCACTTGGGTTTTGTTCAGCCACTTCATCCTAGTCAACAGTAAGTTTGCCTTAGCAGTATTTTTGAGCATTGGTTTGGTAGCCAGTTAAGATTCGTAGTCAAACGGCGTTCTTTGGTGAAAATGTGATTCCAGTTTTCAGATGTATGCAATAACTCGGGGTGCAGTCCATGATGAAGACGTTTTGCCTGTCAGACCTGTCAACTATTTTAAAGTTGGCCGATCCCCATACTTGCAGCCCATAGCTTTGAACCGAACTGCTGACGGTCTGGTACAACTTCCATTTAGCTCCTAGTCCAACATCTTTAATTCGGAAGAAGTTTCCCCACGTGGCGTTTGGCTGAGTTTGTTCCTTCTTGGATGTGCTTTTAAAGTATAAGTATAATTCCTAGGTACTGCGTTCACACCTTGCTAAGGGTCCGCCCCTTCTGTAAGCCATATTAGCGAACTTGCTGAGGTTGATAATTATGTTCCATTTGTTACAGTACACCTGCAGATGGTCGATCATCTGCCAGCGCAAAACTATGTCAACAGCATAAAGCAACACCCTAAGTAGCATGCCACCACTTAGTTCCTCGTGTAGATAGTTTAAATATAAGGCAAAAAGTAGATGTGAAAGCAGATATCCCTGGCGAACTTCTGCCTTGATGGTGTACTACCCCGGCATTGCTTCTCCATTCCATACACCTATTAAACCAAAGATAGCTAAAGTGGTGACCTTCGACGATTGACTTCTGCAACAGTTTTCTGGTCTCAGCAAACACTCGCAAACTCGACAAAACTGGTGGTCCCTTGGATAACATGGTGGTTGACCGCGCCTGCAGCTTACTTGACTCCAACTCAATCAATTCCCAAGGATCCAGCCCACCAGATCCTCAACAGCGTAGCATTTCGAGACTATTTGGGCTAGTAGGTTGTGCACACACACACACACACACATACAGCATCTACAGCATACATACATTTAAACCAGAGATGGGCGCGTCGCGACGTTCACAATGCGCACGAGGCAGCGCTGCCTGATTTAAACGCATTTTGGCGCATTCACACACAAATGGAACAGCACACAGCTTGCGATCATAGAGGAAGCGTCGCTTCAACCAGGAGTCGCACATTCGCAGCCGGCAGCAGCAGCCTAGGTGTAGTGTTGACACACACATGCGATGAAACTCTGATGCAAACATACAAATATAAGCGGCCAAGGGTGGTTTGTTTTCCTGTCAGTCGCCCCCTTAAGCGTCCAGCTGTCCACAAACCGCTGCCTACGCCTGCTGCACACACACACCCGCTGACCATGCCGAAAATGTTCCTCGCCCAGCTGGCCTTGCATCTGCATATCCACAATCGCAACATTGGTCACTCATTCACCAATACCGCCGACTCTGCACCTAAGTACAGTGCCGCTTAACTGAATAGGTTTGACTTTTTATACTCTGTACCGAAGGTACATAGAGTATATTAAGTTTGTGCAAAAGTATGTAACAGGGAGAAGGAATCGTTTCCGACCCTATAAAGTATATATATTCTTGATCAGCATCAACAGCCGATTCGATATAGCCATGTCCGTCTGTCCGTCTGTCTGTCTGCTTGTCCGTCCGTCCGTATGAACGAAGAGATCTCAGAGATGGTAAGAGATAGAGGTTTGACATGTATGGGACATATATTTCTTATACTTGCAGGCAGATCAAGTTTATTTTCAATTTTTGCCACGCCCCCTCGCGCCACCGTAATTTGGAAAAAACGTCATATCTCCTACAGTTTTGATGATAGATGGTTCGTACTTTCTAGAGATATCTAGTACTCAAAATTATTTATCGATTTGCTGAAGGAATGATAAAGATCGGATGAACGATACTCAAGTTACGAGCAAAAAACGGTCAGTTAACACCCCCCACCCACCCCACCCATAACCTAAGCATTGCGTTCAGCAGAAGCAATCTTGGTGAGAATGCGAGCTGCGACATTAAGGGTGCAGAGTATGTTATAGTCGGGCTTGACCGACTTTCTTTCTTGTTTATTATTTGCTTTTCAGAACCTGTGGTAAAGTAAGGGAATGCCTTCGCTGTTTTGAATATAATTAATGCTTTCCAAATAAAGAAATTCTTCTGGTGACACAAAACCATTATCAAGTGTACTTCTTATATATACTTGACTAACATGATAGGGTGCCAGAATAAGGTTGTTATTATCACAAGCAAAGCTTTTTTGGATGTGATTTCTTATGATTTTTATTATAAAGTTGTCTATTCTTATTATGTTTGCTTTGTTATATAGTTTTTTGTTGGAGTAGTACTTGGTGTACTCGCTGTGTGGCGTTCTGTGCATCGATAAGCAAGTTCTAAGACATTTCCTTTCAATGGTTCTGATTCTCTCCATATATGAAGGTGAAATGTTGAGCCAAATTGCGCAAGCAATGGGTCGTATTAAGCATTGATACATTAGTATTTTAATGTTTGCTTGAAATGTTATTTTGGCTTTGGCTTGCTGGTCTTTTATGAATTTATCGAAATAGAGAAACTTATGTACCTTTAGCCCCAAGTATTTTACCGAACTACTTGTTTCAATGAGTGTATTCCTGTTTTGGGATCTAATGCCAAAAGATTTCCACTTCTTGCGGATGTTGCTATTACACTTTTTGACTGGGGGTCTGAACAGTATAGTTTCACATTTATCTATATTCATGCTTAAGTGCCATTTTTTTGTGTATTTACTAACTTCGTCGTATTTTTTTTATAGCTCAGTGTTGATTTTGTCTACAGTGTTGTCAGCGTGATAAATGATTATATCATCGACAAACGCTATAATTTGGTCTACTTTTTTTAGAAGATCGTGGAGATATAAGTTGAAAAGGATTGGGGAGTTTACAGTTCCTTCCTGTAAGCCGTTAAATTGTTTTGAATTTTTTTGAACTTCTTTTGTCTGCATTTTCAACTATAAAGTCTTTTTGGCTGATTAGTACTAATATTAGAATTGGAAACTTATATTTGATTAATTTAAACATTAAGCCCTTGATCCAAACACTGTCGAACGCTTTTTCTAGATCAATAAGACAAGCTACCGTGCATTTCTTCTTGTTCCAGTTCCAGTAGATATAAGATACTAAGCAGTTTATCGCATGTATTGTTGAATGTTAATGCTTAAAGGGCGCTGACCATGGGCACGAAAACGGCCGCGAAATGAAAAACTCTATATAAAAAAAACTGCTGAGGAATTTTTGTGTGTGGCCGTTTCAAATTCGGTTTCTACCAATCGCGAAAAACGCTTACGTTTGCCATTACGTTTTGTTCAAGCGCTGTTAAGTGCTTTAAGTGCTGTTAACGCCTCTTTTTTGCCGTGACGTGAACAAAATAGGTTTTTATTCTAATTTGTGCGGCGAAATTGAATGGCCAAATGGAAAATGAGCGCATCTAAAAAAGATTCCTGCAGAAAGCGTCGCCTAATGGCACTTTCTATGGCGGGAAGTTGAATTTAATAAACGCCGTGAAAATGAGGAGCGAGGTGCGGGACTTGGCGGATAAGAAACACTCGGAAACCCGCCAGAGAACACCGGCGGACCGGAGCACGGTCTACAACATCATGTGGCATCACCTGTCACCACGAACCACAAGCGAGGAGGAGCTTAAAATCTATTTGGCCAGCATTCAAACACTTCACACTCCAGTCCCCTCAATCAGTTTGATTTGATTCGCCTCAACTATGTCTTCGATCACAGCTACCAGACCAACAGGAAAATCATTGAACAGCCGCCGGTGCTCAATGATCGCGACAGTAAAACGGCCACAAACCAAATGCCCGCTCCCAGTTCAGTGGACAGCGAACTGCTGGCCTCCTTTCAAGCGGTCGTATAGCGGATAGTGCAGCCTCAATTGACCCCCTGAAGGTGACCGAGCAAAAGCGGATCGGGCAACGAGGATGTGCCCTACATCAATGCCAATTATATCAAGGTACGAAATGGGCGAACCAAACTTCAACTTTATAAATCACTTCCATTTCTTAACGTTTTCCGGACAGGGCCCCGACTACGTGGCCAACGGCTATGGGACCACCAAGGCACCGCTGCCCAATACCATTTTCGAGTTCATGCTACAGCAGTACATCCAAAACATCATCATGCTGACCTGACCAACTTTACGGAGGCAAATCGCCAGAAATGCGCTAATTACTTTTCAATACAGATGAACGAAATCTTTGCCGTGGCAGCCAAGTGCGAGGTGTTCGTTAAATGCTGCTGCTCGGGACTACATCGAACTGCATTTAATGCCATTGATTGTGCCAGACACAATTTTAATGAAAATGTCAGAAGAGGCAACTAACAACGTTCACTGCGCTAATACTGCAGATTGTCAAAAGTCATAATAATAAGAACAATTAATTTATTATTAATTTCATTTAATAATAAAAATATATTAAAATAGCACATTAAATATGTTTTATTCATAATCCTGCAAGGTGTTCTTGTTTATAAGTTCGCGGGCGTATTTAACAGCGCCAGAGCAGCGCAAGGTTTCTTTGAAACGTTTATCGACAGAGTAAATTGTGTTATCGTGTAATTAACATAGGCTTAACAGACTCTGTTAAGAATCTGCGGAATATCAACTTTTTCACAAGAAAAGTGGATACCGCACTTAAATCCAAATTGCTTGTCATTTTGTAATATTGTTATGGTCACAGTGTTCGGTAATGATGTTATTTACACAGACTTCAAATATTTTGCTTATATTTGAAAGAAGACTAATGGGACTTAGATTCTGGATTAGTGTTTGTTTTTAGCTTAGAAAGGATATATTTTAGTTTGTCTGTGGTAATAAAGTATTTGTCTGTTTGATCATCATTTAGTTGGTTTGCAATTTTGTTTGGGCTGAAATCGGTAAGGTGTTGTTCTATGACGTTGGTTTTTAATTCGATAAATCTACTATAACAGGCTTTAGTTAAGAGGCATCAAAACTATAGAAAATCGTTGGGGCTATAAAGAGAACAAAAATATATGTTTTTTTCTAAATATTTTGTAATTTCGGGAATGCAGCCCATGAGGAACTTGCTCCAATGCATAATATCCCCAAAATGTGTTGCACAGAGATAGTCGGATCTCTCGCACACTTACACATATGCAAATAACCTAACCAAATAAATAAATAAATACGCAAGTCTTTTTGTGTGGTTTGTCTTTGGTTTTTTTGGCCTAAAGAAACCGGTAATGGTCTCAAGGTCGTTGACAAAATCAGTCTCTGCGCTTTTGGTCTCGTCTCGCGTCATGTTGGATCGTATATCAAGATAAGCCCTCTGCCCAAGCAACGACAACAACAACAATAATAATAACCACAATGCCCAGTTGTGTCTCTGATGGCGATGAGTGGCTACGAAAAGCGAAAGTAAATGCCATGAAAGTGGAGCACACAAAAAGCTGGCCGCGTTGAAGGCAAACCGGCGAGGGGGCGTTTCTATTTAGATGCAGAGACGCGGACGGAGACGGAGACAGGGACAGGTGTTGTCTCTAAGTCGGTCAATAAGTTTATTAACCTTTTTCTTTTTTTTTTTAACACATTTTATGCATTTATTTTCGTAATAAATGCTCTCTGACTTTGGAGTTTTTCAATTTGATTATGCAAACTGAAAACCAACACTAAATTTGATCAAATTGGCCATAAAGCAATGCCTCCTTTTTGGTGGTTTTGCGTTTGGGACTTATGTAAATGAAAATGTTTAGCATTTGATTATTATAATTATGTGATTTTGAGTGATTTGATGTTTGAACAATTTAATGATTGAAGATTGAATTGAAAGAATTTAGTCTCAAAGTTTCAACAATTTGAAGCGAGGACCTTCGACCAGTGGAATTTTATTTAAATTTGTAGCCTGAACATGTTTGCATTGACTGCAAAGTTATTGACTTTCGACGGTTTTTTTTCATTTGAATGGGTTATTTCAAAAGCGGTAGCTTGAGTTATTAATAAAAGCCCGCTAATCAAAGGCAAACACAAAACACTGACAAATACAACTTATACAAATTTATATGTATGCATTTTTTTTATTTTGTATTTTATTTCGAGTGTTGCAATGCGATGAAAGCATTAACAGTGCCAACTTTCAGCGGGCAGCGGGCCTGACCTATGCCCAACCCAACAACAACAACAACAACAACAAAAAAGCTTAGCCCAGTTAGCGAGTTCGTTGCCTAAGTCTTTTGTTTTTGTTCGTTTGGCACACATTATGGCTGGGTTTTTTTTTTCTTTTTGCAGATAAATCAGTTTTTGGTTAAACTCACCCAAATACAAAAAGTTAATTGCTTACACGTAAAGACACTAATAATTGACTTTCATTAACAATTTTACACACACGCACACACAGACACACACACAAAAAATAGGAAACAAAATGCGGCCCGCTTAAAAAAAATGTCACTTGGTCTTGTGAAAGATTCACGAGTAACTGAAAAATCACTACTTCAGCACAGACGCCCAAGGCAACACTTCAAGAAAGCAAAGACCCACTGAGAAAGAGAGTGAAAAAGAAAGAGAGATATATACAGAGAGAAGAAGAAAGTGAAATATATATAAAAGTGAATTTAATAAAAAAGAAAATCCAAACTTTTGCGACCGGTAGAAAGTGACAAAATGTTTGCTTCACTGAGCAAAGTAATTGAACGAAAGGAAAAAGAGCCCAAGAAAGAGAGTGAAAATGGCAAAGAAACGACGAGAAACCAAATTGAAGCAAAGCAAAAACAAAATGTATTTAAAGAGGTAAAACTACATAAATGTTGTCAACCAAATTGCAAGAATCATTTGAGTAATGCCAGTTGAGACGGGAGCGGGAAAGAAGTTTAGATCTTGACCTAAGTCCCGAAAACAATTTGCTCTATTTAGTCCAGTCAACTAAAGCAGGGAAAACATCGATGTTTGAAACCATCAATGTTTCCGATGCTTGACAAACATCAATGTCTTCGATGATTTGAAAAAAAACATGGATTTACAACATCGATGTTTCTGATAGTAATACTACATATTAGTTAAAAATAATATTTGTATATATATTTGCATGCGCTGTTCCACCTACTTTCAACGACCTGCGACTGTTTAAGCTTTGCATTAGCTATTGCGCTTGACTTGAAGTAAGCGACAATGCGCTTGCACTTGGTCAAAATACCTTTAAGACATGACCATTTTAAAACATCCTGTACGAGTAACGAGTTAAACGAGTGGGAAAAGCATGGTAAGTGATCAAGCTTTAGTAACTCAAATGCTTTCTTCATAGTTGTGTCATTATCAGTTGCAACTGTTACAACTTTCTCGTGTCAATATACTTAGCAGAGTTTCTGATATGTCGTTGGCCGTATGATTTGTGAATGTTAAAAGTGTCTGCGCAGACAGAACTAACGAATGTAATTCAAATTTGTAATTTATGAAATGGCAATTAACTGTAATATACCATTCTGTGGCCCCGGACGTCCAACAATCTGTGGTTAGCCGACAAAACCTAAATTATTCAAAATTATCATTATGTGGGTTTGTTTGTCCAAATTTTCGATCCTGCGACTGGGCAAGTTAAACATCACCACAAGCTCTCTTATTTATTTCTAAACATTTATATTATAAACTACTAATTTTAATAAGTTCTCTGAAAATTTCCTCGCTTCCTTTGCCGACGCTTTTATGGTAGAAAAGTAGAAACATCTATGTCGAAAATAAATCATCGATGTTTCCGTCTCATTTCTCATGTTGCAAAGGGTATTATAATTTTGCCCAGAAGCTTGCAACGCATAGAAATATTCATTTCCGACCCCATAAAATATATATTTTCTTGATCAGGGGGACGAGCTGAGTTCATTGAGCTTTGTCCGTCCGTCTGTCTGTCCGTCTGTCTGTCTGTCCGTCTGTCTGTCTGTCTGTCCGTCTGTTTCTACGCAAACTAGTCTCTCAGTTTTAAAGCTATCGAGCTGAAATTTTGCACAGAGTCTTCTTTTTTCTGCACGCTGCTAATATGTCGGAACCGACCGGATCGGATCACTATATCTTATAGCTGCCATAGAAACCATCGGTCGAAAAATGGGTTTTAGTGAGAAAAACTTTTTTGTTTCCAATGTTAACGTGATTAAACTCGGTCATTAATAATATTATATGCTTTCAAACAGATTTGCAAATTTTGGTCAAAATCGGATGACTATATCTTATAGCTGCCATAGGACCGATCGGTCGGAAAATGGGTCTTAGTGAAAAAAAACTTTTTTGTTTTTAAGTAAATCGTTCTTAAGGTCGGTGATTATTAATATTAAACGCTTTCAAACTAATTTGAAAAAGTTGATCGATATCGGGTGACTATATCTTATGGTTGCCATAGGACCGATCGGTCGAACATGAGTCTTGGTAAAAAATTTTTTTGTTTAGTTTTGTTAGCGTCCTTAAGCTCGCTGATAACTTATTTATATATGCTTTCAAATAGATTCGCAAAATTGGGCCGAAATCGGATGACTATATCTTAAGGCTGCTGAGAAAAACTTTTTTCAGACGTTTATCTGTCGGAAAATAGGTTTTAGTTACAAAATTTTTTGATTTTTATGTAAGCGTTCTTAAACTGTGACATTTGCATTTGCAAGGGTATAAAAACTTCGGCACAGACGAAGTTAGCTTGGCCTTCTCGTTTTTTTAGTTTTTATGGCAGTTGTACATGCTTGTGGGCCTAAAACTATATGAAAGAGCAATTAAATGAAGTTGATTTGTTCTAACGGTTTGTTTATTTAGGTTTAAGCTACAAATTTGTACTGTATTACTTGTCCAAATTTCTAACGGTTTTAAAGATAAAGTTGAAAAACTGTAAAAAAAGTGGTAAAAACTTGGATTTTTTGGGCAAGTTTTGTAATATTAAGTATGAAGATGTAATTTTTTTGATTTGCCACAAGGAAATGGTTTGTAGGCCAAACCAAGAGCAACAACTTTGCCAAAGATATAAAAGCAAAATTGAAAATAGTTTACGAGATATGGAATCGTAATTCCTAATCTGTAGCTGAAAAGTTCAAAGTGCAATAAAAAGAAAACGGCAGCTAATCAGACCAAACTCAGACAGGGTTTTTATACTACCATCACAACCTTTTACAATTGTTTGGTCTCGATGCGATCAACTTTTTTAAGTTCAAAAATGTGTCTCAGTGTCAGATTTTGCATATGTGGTAGGGGACGGTCCAAAAGGCTTAAGTTCAAATTTGTGTCAATTTGTGTCATTGAGAACGGCTGCCATATTGGAAAACGCAAATTGCTCCGTATCTTGAAAACGATTGACTTTGGAGAAAAATGCAATTCTAAGACAAGACTATAAATAATAACATTACCATTCTTTTTGATTCTCACAAATCTTAATCGAAGAAATCGGTATTTCTAAGCATTCGAATAATGCTATTTCATACAAAAGGCTGTCGAAAAGCTGGACTTGAGTGTTGGTCTTATGCAATTTTTGCAACGGGTCAAACGCCACAAAAATAGAAATCGAAGTTGAGAATGCAGATGAAAATTCATATCCAGATATAGGGAATGATAACGATGATAAATGACCTAGAAGATTTAGAAAACAACGAAGCGTCAGACATAGACACAGCTAAAAGTTGTTGCAAATTGTCTGCTCTTTAATTCATGTTATGACATAATTGTGCGCTCACCGAATACAAGAAAAATGAGAAAAAAGTGCAAAAACAATTTTTGATCGTACATAACCTGAAAACTATTGCCTGCATAGAACATGTTGTTGGAACCAAAAAGAGAGGTAATAACATTATCTATAACTTTGTGAAAATTTTTGTCTAAATGCAATAGTTTCAGAAATACAGACCAATTCGCGTTTTTTAATATGACACAAATTTGAACTTAAGCCTTTTAGGCAGTCCCCTACCATGGGGTATGCATATCATGCATTTAAAGATTGGACTTATTATATAGAAATAAATTCAGATATATAGTATTTTATGCGAATTTCGATGTTTTCATTAGAATAAAAATGCAGCAAGAAGCTTGAGGGGAACATAGTCCGGCCATACAACAACTTTACACCGACACGAATGCTGCCGAATTGCTACTGCCTCATTTAGATAGCTTAGTACAGAGATGTGGCATCCCTTCTCAGACGCTGCCCTACTTTACTTATTCGTGTAATATGCCGCACTTTCCCATTGATCACGGACACGAATGCTGCTGTGTTGCAGTTGCCTCGTTTAGTTAGTGTACAGTGGCTATTTCAAGAACCGATATGCGGCTCAGTTAATTGCACCTTTTTTTCTTGAGAGTTTTTTTTATTAAAGAAACATTTTTTATTTGATTTCTGAAGCGTTTCATTTGATTATTTTAAATTGATTTAGCAGCATAATTTTCACATAATTCTAAAATTTTGATGAATGGCTTCCTTGAATCACTTCCTTAAGGTCAGGGGCTTATTTCCTCGCTGCTTTCATCAAACCTGATTTTGTCTTCTTTTTTAAATTTTTCTTGAGTTGGCACACTTTTGCTGCCTGCGGTACCTTATAATTCGGTTCACGTGTTCGCTTGATTTTGGATATCTTCGCCGGCAGCATCAATGAACTAGATGGCATAGGTGGTATCCACATGCTTTCAATATCATTGCTGACCTGCATACTAGCCTCGCACATACTTAAATACTTGTTCGCTGAACCGTTTTTACCCAGAGGATTGAACTTCTTAGGGAGTGGCAATAGTACATACCAGCCTGGCATGGATTGTTGAAGAAAGCCGTGCTTCAATAAGTCTCGTAAGCCATTGGTTACACTCTCCGCCGAGTTCAACACTTCCTCATTAGTCAAGCCACGCAGTTTACCCAATTCAAAGACTAGTTCCTGTTCATGTACAGGACGTCTGTATTTCAGTAGAACGCTCATAATAAGGTCAAATGGTTTCTGTGTTGATTTGCTCATGTTTGTTAATAAGAATAAAATTTATACTTGAATTTTTACTTAAATTGAATGTTGTCTCGTTGAGTTGGAGAATTTTATGGAATGTGTTGTTGAATAGTAGTATGAAGTTTGCAGCAGAGATAGGTTTTGTAGTTGGCCTACCTTTTTTGAGGCTTACTTTATATATTCCATCAATTCAATAAGTTTTTATGGTCGAGTTTCTTTTTTTGTTTCTTAATCTTACCCGCTGCTCAGCTTCAACAATCGCTACATAATATAATTGCATGGCTTCACAAAATCCTTATCAGTTGCTTTCGACTGCAGTCTATACCGACTCTGTGGAAAGGCCTTTAAGTGGTTTTCATACCATCAGGCCGATCAGCCTATCATGCTTTCTCTTCAAAACACTGAAGGGGGACTGAAGGATACCCATCCACTTTGTCACCATACAGCAAGGAAAGGTCAACAGAAACAGCACTCCACTATCTTGTCTCGCAAATTGAGAAATCGCTCGAGGCTAAGCGACATCGTGGAGCGCAATGACAAATCTAAATGTGGAGGCACCCCTAGTAGGGTTCATCCGACTTATGCTTACCAGCGGTGTGGTTAACTCACAACTTGGAGATGCCTGCGCCCAAAGATGTGTAAGTATAGGCACTTCTCAGGGAGGTGTTCTTTTGCCATTTCTATGGGTGGTGACAGTCAATGAATTGTTGCGACTCATGGAATCGATGGTACATACGGTGATGGCGTATGCGGATGACATTGCCATTATCACACGAGGCAAATTTCCAGAAACTCTCTGCAATCTGATGCAGGAAATAAGTGCTGAAATCAGTCATGAATTGGAGCAATTCATACCTCTCAGGTCTGAATCAGCACTGAGGCGTACAACTGCAGGGATACTCTGTACCTGCAGTTGCAGCGCTGCAGCAGCGATCTTTCTTGATTGTTATAACTTGACCAATGGATGGCGCCACTACTTGATTTACAAAATTGACCAATGGACCGATGGCGCCACTACTGTGACCATTTTCTTTGATTGGAACAGACTTTTGGTCTAGACTTGAGTATATTTCATTCGATCTTTACCATTTTTTTCGCAAATCGATAAATAATCTTGATAACTAAATATCTTTAGAAGGTGTAAACCATCTATCTCCAATACTGTGGGAGATATAACGTGAATGGGATTGAATATATGAATTGTCAACCATATTAACAAGAATTTTAGCTCGATTTCAAGTATCGGTACAAACTAATTAACGATTTCGATAAAAAACCACACAATATTCTAATGGCTTTCAATTAACCACGTGATCTTAGTCGTTAAAGTTTGTACTCAGTTAAAACTTATAGCCAAAACAACCTTCGACTGACCATAGCACAAATATTTTATACATAAATAATTATAATTGTTAACTCTAGTTATCTTTGACTATTTCCACAACCAGGCATGCATCTTTTTACAGTTTGTTAATTAAGGAAATATTTTTTATTTGATCTTAAGCTTTTCATTTGAAAATTTTTGATTGCTTCACCAGCATAATTTTGATAAAATTCCAAAATTTTGATACATGTTCGTTACTTGAACTAAATGAAATGTTTTCTTATGGTTCGGTTCCTAGCTGATTTCATTTTGTGTATTTTATTCTTTATATCACGCACTTTGGCTGTTTTTGTGTTTGGTTTGGCACGAGTTCGCTTCGCCAGCAGTATCCTTGAACAAGATGGCATAGGTGGTATCCACATGCTTTCAATATCATTGCTGACCTGCATACTAGCCTCGCACATACTTAAATACTTGTTTGCTGAACACTTTTCACCCAGAGGATTGAACTTCTTAGGGAGTGGCAGTAGTACATACCAGCCTGGGCTGGATTGTTGAAGAAAGCCGTGCTGTATTAAGTCTCGTAAGCCATTGGTTACACTCTCCGCCGAGTTCATTACTTCCTCATATGTCAAGCCACGAAGATTTCCCAATTCACAGACTAGTTCCTGTTCATGTACAGGACGTCTGAATTTCAGCAGAACGCTCATAATAAGGTCAAATGGTTTTTGTGTTGATTTGCTCATGTTTGTTAATAAGAAAAAAATGTATACTTGAATTTTTACTTAAATTGAATGTTGTCTCGTTGAGTTGGAGAAGTATAGTATTATTGAATAGTATTATGAAGTTTGCAGCAGAGATAGGTTTTTCAGTTTTTGGAGGCCTACTTTACATATTTCATCAATTTAAGGAGGGATTCTCCATGTTCAACATTTATTTTCAATTTTTTTTTGTTTCTGCATTTTTTTGTAGCTTGAAAATTTGAGAATATCGCCCTACAAGGATTTTTTGAAATTCGAAATTTTTTAGAAGATATAGCCTTTGTCAGTTTGCCCTATATTAGCCGAGATTCGGATGCTACACTTCAATCGAAGCATACCATCAGCAGAGGAGACTAAAAGAATCCTAAATGAAGAGAGCTGGGAGTGGATAGCAGTTCATTTTCAGTTGTAAATGACGTTGGCTTGCGGAAAATCTGCCACCCAATTATCAAAGTCATGAACCCGACAAATGTTACAGTTGATGTCATTGGCCAATCAGACCTTTTTACAAAGGACATTCAAAAAGAAATCGAAGGAAAAGTGATTTTCCTTAAAATTTATGACTTGACTCACTTCGGTTCGGTCATTTATTGGTAAGAATATGATATACTCGCCCCTTTTTTAAAGATCACTTTTTTTTTTTGTTGCTTAAGTATATTTTCATGTATCGGATACCAAAATTGTTTCAGATCACACGGTCACCCATCTCGAATCGATTTGGGACTGGAACTAAAGAGTTGCTTATCAAAATGTTTTATTAATTTTGCCTAATCTCTTTCCAAAACACGAAAGTTTTAAAACCAACCGAAAAAGACTTCCGTGACACCGAGAATTGGTTTGGAAGAGATATAAGACTTGAGCATGACATACAATAAAGTTAAATTCCCCCATACATTTTCTATTAATTTCATAAATCTGGTGTAGCTTACATCTCCAACCAACCAGTCAACCAGTTGGACCCAAGCTCTTGAGTTCACTTTGGGGTAATTATTCACTCATTCATTTCCGTCATTTTCTCGCACTATTTCTTTTGAGCACTTTCGCTTTCCGTTGAGTAAGTTTTGTAGTCCTGTCAAAAGTCGACGAAGGCGGCAACATTGACCAAGCGGTTACCGCATTGTGATTTAAAACATTTTATTTTCACGCTTTCTAAGCTGGCCAAGTGACCAACAAGTTTGTGTCTCAAGTCTTTTGTTTTAAATTTTCATTTTGTGTCTCAACTAAAATTAACGAAAAAAAAAGTTACAAAAAAAAAATGTGGCTTAAATAATACTAAAATGGCTAATCAATGGTGGACAGGCTTGCTCTCATGTCCGCCACTGCTGCTGCTGCTGGTGGAGAAAATGCTAGCCGAGGCATGCGAGGCGCCACCTGAGGCACCCAAAGAGGCATTTAGCAGCAGACCCAAGACATTGCTAACCAAATGTGAGGCCACCTGCTTGACAAAGCTGCCAGAATCGAAGCCGGATGACCAACCGCCGCCACCGCCACCGCCTTCTTTTTTCTTTTTACGTGGCAACTCAGAGCTGCCATGCCGCTCCTCGGAACCCTCCGCAGAAACGGGACGAAACTTTGATTCCAGAAAGCTGCTGAGGAAATTTTTGGCAAATGTTAAAGGCTGGGGTGGCCCCTCCTCCTCCGGATCCTGCAAGAGAGAGAGATAAAATTTACCAAACAGTGTTTTAAAGCAGCATTCGGGTTAGTAGAACACAAATTAAGAAAAGATAAATACAGCGCTTAGGGAGGCCAACACAGTGCCCAGAAAATTGCCCACAAATTGTCCATTATTGATCTGTAAATAGAAACTAATGAAGTGACTTTTCTGGTAAGGTGAAACATGTTTATAAACTTACCGCACCACCTCCACCCGAGAGACCATCAAAGGCGGTGCCCACATATGATCCCAACACAACACCAAAATTCTTATTTCCCGACAAGAGACCCGCCAACAAAGAGGTGGAAGTACTGATCAAGGCCTCTATGTCCAAGCCACCCGGCTGAAACAGAGATGATTATTTTTTGCATGGAAAATGGAAAGCACATTTCAAAAACTTACCCCAAATAAAGTGGAAATAAGACCAGTGAGGGCTCCTATTAAGGCACCCACATCAGAGCCACCTTCACCCTGGAAAGTGAATTTGAATTATTTTAAACTTAGTTTAATTTGGCCAAACAAATTTGTATCATTAACAATTTGATGCGCATTGTCCCAAAATGAAACTAGGTACAGTATTAATTTTTTGGTATCAATGTAATACTCAAAATTGTCAAATTGATATTTTGGGTATCAATTTGATATTTTTATTTAAGGCATCAAATTACCAATCATCGAGTTTAAAAACGATAAAAAATGAAAACATTAATTTTTTCTCACTAAGAACCATTTTCCGTCCTTTGGTTTCTATGGCAGCTATAAGATATAGTCATCCGATTTTGAAAAAACTTTGCAAATCTGTTTGAAAGCATTTAATATTAATAATGACCGAGTTTGGCGACGCTAACATTGAAAACAAAAAAGTTTTTCTCACTAAGATCCATTTTCCAACCGATGTTTCCAATGGCAGCTACAAGATATAGTCAACCGATTTTGAAAAAATGTTGCAAATCTGTTTGAAAGCATTTAATAATAATAATGGCCGAGTTTGGCGACGATAACATGGAAAACAAAAAAGTTTTTCTCACTAAGACCCATTTTCCAAACGATGTTTTCTATGGCAGCTATAAGATATAGTCAGCCGATTTTGAAAAAACTTTGCAAGTGTGTTTGAAAACATTTGGAATAAATAATGGCTGAGTTTGGGGACTCTAACATTGAAAACAAAAAAGTTTTTCTCACTAAGACCCATTTTCCAAACGATGTTTCCTATGGCAGCTATAACTTATATTCAACCGATTTTGAAAAAAATGTTGCAAATCTGTTTAAAAGCATTCAATATTAATAATTGCAAAGTTTGGGGACGCTACCATTGAAAACAAAAAAGTTTTTCTCACAAAGACCCATTTTCCGACCGATGCTTACTATGGCAGCTATATGATATAGTCATCCGATCCGGTCGGTTTAGAGAAAAATAAGACTCTGAGCAGAATTTCAGCTCTATAGCTTTAAAACTGAAAGACTAGTTTCCGTAGAAACAGACAGTTTGATATTCTCGAAATATCTTTTGAATACTTTCAAAAAAATCAACTTGATACCTTGATACTCAATAGTTTCAAATTGATGACAAAATAGTGTCATTTTGATGATTTGAGGCTTACTCACACCGCTGAGGCTGCCGATGAGACCCACCAGACCGCCGCCGCCCCCTCCACCAGCATCACCGCCTTCTTCATCATTAGCTTCGTCCTCTCCCAAATCCATCAACTCGTTGGAAGCTTCATCGGCTGCCTGCTGCTGCTGTTGTTGTTTGGCTGGTCTGTTGCTGGCCTTGCCTTTTCCATTCCCTTGGGCTGCTGTAACATTTGGCGACTTGAACGGCGCATAAATGAGACTTTTGAAATTTAAATTAAGAATCACTGGGACCATTTAGTAGCCAGGATGTGTGTTATTTACTTAAAGTTTGGTTAGTCACACTCGGGTTCAAATCACCACCAACTACATACTCTACTCACATTGAACTCCAAGTCCAGCTCTTCGCTCACAGCCATGTTGTGGGTTTTTGTCTCCTGCTGTTGCTCTATGAGATTCTCACGAAAATCATCCTGTGGATGCAATTGTTTTAGCTGCTATTCAACCTAAGGTCCCCTCTCAGCTTACCTCGCTCAGTATGGACTTGATGAGGCGCATTTCCTGCTTTTGCTCCACCTCACGTTTGTGTATACCCTGTCGGCTGGCCTTGGCCACCACTCCATCGGTTGAGGCCTCCTCTAGTATTTGTTTCAGCGCCTTGTCAATTTTCTTCTCCAATTCGGTTTTCATTTTTGGCACCTGCTTGAGTATGTTTTTTCTTAACTTGCCCAACCGCTCGGCCAATTCCGGCTGCTCTTGCTGCTCCACTTGTTCCTCCCCTCGTTGCTGTTGCCTCACTTCACGCAAATCCTGACGAAACTCTTGCTCATCCTTGGCCTTGCTTAACACATCCATGGCGCTGCTTAGTATGCCCAAAGCTCCACGATCTCTCATCAGTTGCTGCTCAATGGCCTCAATCTGTGAGCCCACCCTTTCGGTTTGCTGCAGATCTGTCTGCAGCAGCAACTCCTTGATGGCTTCCACCAAATGTTCCTCCATTTGCTGTTCAGCCTGACGGGCGCCATTCATGAGACCAATGCCGGTTAAGGCTCTCAGTTCCTGACGCGGTAAGGTCCTTTCCAAACGTCTATAGGCGGATACAGCGCGTAGATAGTGGGATTGTAGTTGGCCTGCGGGTGGTGGTCTACAACTGGCCGGGATGAGCAGACACAGCAGGCAGAGTAGCAACTGTTTGGTTTTGGTCTCCATGCTGGCTAAAAGAAAACTGCGTGCAGGAGCTCGATGTTCAATATATATCAATCAAAAAATTGTGATTGAATGTGGGTACTTTCCGCTCTGTGGATGAAGAGGGCGTGGTCAGGTCATCGCTTCACTGCACGTTTTGTAATAAATTTTGCCAGTATGTCACATTTGCTTTGATTGCCATGCTTAAATGGTTTGTGGTATGGTAATTTGGTGGTTCCTAACGAAATATATCAATAAAATGAACCAGTTCAGTTCATTGAATTTAGCAAAATTGAAATAAAAACTTCAAATTAGTTTAAGAATATCTAAAAAAAAGTTAGAAATATTAAAGTTACGTATCAAAGCAAAACAGCTAGTTCAGTTTTTTAATACTTAAGCAAAAAAACTACTTCAGGTCTTTAATTGTTAAGCAAAAGAACTGGTTCGGTACTTATAATTAAGCAAACAAAGTTTATTTAATTTATAAAAGCAAAAATATAACATTATTAAACTCTAAAACACAACTAGTTTAACATCAGCATACTCTGCAAAAGAACTAGTTCTTTTCAAAAAACTCAGCAAATGAACAAAAACAGATTTTAAAAATCGACTTAATGAAAATTGTACTATTTAACACTTAGCAACTAACACTTTTAGTTCCGCAATTAAATAAACGAGTTTAATTAATGAAACTCTGCAAATGAAATGAACCAGTTTTATTAATGGAAAAAACTAGTTCGCTTTGCTAAACAATTAGATTTGCGTTGACTAAACCCCACGAGACTTACTCATGAAGCACCGAAAACTTGGATGCAGAACTAGTTCGGTTTAAAAAATTAACGAAAGGAACTTGTTTGTATTTGAAACAACAAAGCAAAAATGTTTATTTAACTTATTTAAATTGGTAAATGAAAATGTTGTTTTATTAAACTCTAAAAGAGAATTTTTACATCAGCATATATATTATATAGGGTTGACGGAAACACATGGGACTTATTTATTTATTTATTTAGAGTCGACAAACCAATGCTGTCAACAAAAGTATAAATACGTTACAGCAAAATTTTATAATCTAAGGAAGCCTAACAAAGAAAATCTAATAAAATTACAAAATAAACTAATAACGACACCGACACGGTGGGGGTATTTTATTTGCCCGTCCGGCCAGCTATGCCCCTATTCACAGCCGATTGTAGTCAGAGACGTTATTAGAGCTAACAAAAACTTTAATAATATAGAGATCGAGAAAAGGAGAGAGAGAAAAAACCAAAACCTTTAGTTATGAAGGAGCAAAGGAAAAAATAAAAAAATATAATAAATTAAACTAAAAGAGAGATAGAAAGAAAGAGAGAAAACTATCTAAAAGAAAACTTTAAAAATAAAAAATGTATACGTAAAACTTAAAACTAAATAACCGGAAAATCTCTGACCCGGTGGGGGAGGTTCTACGGTTAGCTAACGAATGAAGGTCAATAAGCAAAAGTCTGCTGGAGTACGTTGGTAAACGAAGGTTAGGGTCCCAATTTAAGCCACGTAGGGCAAAAAGCAAGAATTGCTTTTGAACTGATTCAATTCGATCGATATACTTTTTATATTGCGGACACCAGACGGACGAGCAGTATTCAAGTACAGGGCGAACTAGAGCAGTATACAGAAGCTTTGTGGTATATGGATCATTAAATTCCTTCGACCAACGTTTAATGAATCCAAGTACACCTTTCGCCCTATTAACAATAGAGGAGATATGAGGATTAAAACTCAATTTTGGGTCAAAAAGAACTCCAAGATCAACGACTGTAGATATTCGTTCCAAGGGTTCATTGCCAATCGTATAGGTAGGCAGCGAAGGTTTGCAACGATGGAAAGTCATACACATGCACTTGGAGCAATTAAGGTGTAATTGATTAATCAAGCACCAGGACTGCAAGGAGTTTAAATAATCTTGCAGTCTGATGGAATGCGTCGGGTCGTTGAAAGATAAAATAAGTTTTACATCATCGGCGTACATAACTATCCGAGAGTAAGACAATATTGTGGGGAGATCATTAATAAAAAGAGTAAAAAACAAAGGGCCGAGCTGGCTGCCTTGTGGCACACCAGAAGTGACAAAGACAGGCTTTGAAGTAGAGAATATCGTGGTTCACAGCATCAAATGCTTTACTGAAGTCGGTGTAGATGAAATCAGTTTGATTCGGAAACACAGTAGATTCTAGAGATAGATTAAAAAGCTTAAGTAAAGGATTGCATAAGGAAAAACAACACTCTTTAAGCACGCAACTGGGAATGTTGTCAGGCCCAGGAGAGTATGAGGATTTAAGTGATTTCAAATATGAAAACAAGGAGCTTTCTGAAATTGAGGGAGCACATATCGAGTTGAAAGAAGGAATGTTATAAGGATAAGAAGTATTGGTAAAACGGGCAGAGGAATAAGTTGATTGGAAGAAGTCGGCGAATAGGTCAACGGCAGTGGAGTCATCGTTAGCCTTTTGGTCACCAAAAAAAAAAGAAGAAGGTAAAGAAGAGGATCTACGTTTAGAGTTGACAAAGCTATAGAATTGTTTTGGGTCCTCTGCAAATTGAATTTTGCATCGGGCAAGATATTTCTTATAGCACTCAGAATTGAAAAGTGTACAGTTCGATTTTGCTATTGAGTATTGAGAAAAGTCAACAACAGAACCAGTATGTTTATACTTTTTGAAGCTTACTTACTTGTCTACAGAATTAGTTCAGTTTAAACCAAGGCTGCAAACCGAACCCCTAAGAACCGATTCGGTTCGGGTTATTTGGGGTTCGCGAACCGGACCATGAACCAGGTGCTCTGTATTTTTAACTCCTCGAACCTGAACCCGAACCGAACCACTTTATCAACAAATGAGGTTCGGTTCACCAATTTAATTAATTTATTCATCGATACATCCAGCGAAATATTGGAAATCTGGAGATTTTACTATAAACGATTGCATTTCTAACTAATCGTGAATGATTTTTGATGTAAAGTAACACGATAAAGTATGATGATGATTATACGGAAAGGACCCGTTTGACGATCTGATGAATCAACTTGGCTCTGAACGGACGGTAGAGATCAAAATTATTACCAAGTGATTTATATTACGCTTGGCTTTCACGCCGAGCAATTGTTATTGTTATTACTATCTAAGTGCTTTGACAAACATTCTTCTACTTTGAGTTCAGTACCAGAATTGGCTGCAGGATTCTCACACCCCAAAGTTCATATTTTGCTGACAAAAAACAGTTGCAAAGCAACTGACTCAACGTCTTATTGTGAAGAAGAGAAGCGTATGAAAGCAATAAACAAATATCAAATATAAAAGCTGTGACTGATATTATAGATTTCTTTGAAAATTGTCAAAGAGCACATACATTACATAGATCGACGAATGTTTTAAAATTTTGGAAAGGTCATAAGAACGAAGACTTAAAAAATATTGCCTTCACTATAGAAAATCAGGTATCAGTTGAACGAGCATTTTCAACACTTAAGTTTGTTCTTTCTGATTTAAGAGCTTCTGGAAGTTAGAAGGCTTAAACTAAGCAGATCCTAAAAATTGTTAATTTCAGCTAATGGATTCGATTATGATTAAGTATATGAATAGAGAGGTACATTAATTTCATTATCAACGTAGAATTAATAAATCGAAAGTCAAACTATTCTTTTTTGTTCAATCGAACCAAGGTTCAAATCAACACCTTGGGTTCAGGGGTTCCAGTAACCGGTCCGCAAACCAAACCTTGGACTGTACAATGGGTTAGAGCCCCCGGACCGTACCTTCTGCAGAATTTCAGAGGTTTGCAGCCTTGGTTTAAACGAGAGCGTAAGTTAAATTAGGCCCTGACAAACGTCGATATACCCGTTACTTATGGCAAGAAATGTTTAATTACCTTCCTGTGTCCCCGAGGGGGGGGAGGCCAAAAAGTATGCAACTTTTTTTAACTCGGAAATTTATTGTTCGATCCTTATTAAAAATTTGAGTTTTAAATTTGAGATCGATATCTTAAAAATTGTGGAAGTTATTCAACATTTGTATACTCTATACCGAAGGTACATAGAGTATATTAAGTTTGTGCAAAAGCATGTAACAGCCAGAAGGAATCATCTACGATCCTATAAAGTATACATATTCTTGAGCAGCATCAACAGCCGAGTCGATAAAGCCATGTCCATCTGTCCATCCGTCCGTATGAACGAAGAGATCTCAGAGATGATAAGGGATAGAGGTTTGACATGTATGGGAAATATATATCTTATATTTGCAGGCAGATCAAGTTTATTTTCAATTTTTGCCACGCCCCCTCCCGCCCCCGCAATTTAGAAAAAACGTCATATCTCCCACAGTTTTAATGATAGATTGTTCGTACCTTCTAGAGATATTTTGTTGTCAAAATTATTTATCGATTTGCTGAAAAAATGATAAAGATCGGATGAACGGTACAGAAGTTATGAGCAAAAAAATGCCATTCACGCCGAACACCGCTGTACTCAAACAAACTCAATTTTTTGGAGAGAGAAGGAGAGAGAGAGAAACTTAGAGATAATCTTATATAAAAAATATTGCACGATAACCGCGTGACTCCTTGGATGTATTATAACAGGGTTCCCCAAGCAGAGACCGCGAAAATGTGACTGTGTCTCTTTCTAACACACAGTGGTGCATGACTTCGGCAAGCATTCGGTGTGAATTGGCGAGTATGTTCATGCCCCAGGGGCTATCGCTGAGGAACTCTGTATTATAATAATATAGTCGGGAGCATATGAACTGGTACAGAGTATGTTATACTTGGGCGTGACCGACTTTTTTGTCTTGTTATAAATTGTTTGTCGACTTTTAATAAAACAATATCAATTTGACTAAGCAATTGTTCTATATTATCAATTTGTATATGAATAAGAAGAACAAATTACAAGCTCATTTTGCCCTAGTAACTGCAGGGCGACACTTAAAATAGTTCAACATAACAAGCTGAAAAAGTGCTTAGCTTAATAACAGATTTTTACTGATTGTGAAAAAACAAGAGTAGACAAATTTATACGTGAGTCGACTGATAAGTCATTGGCTCAACTCTAGACTGTTTTAAGCTAAATCGCCGAAGGAAATAGAAAATTATATGATAAAAATAGTTATCTAAGTACAAAATTTGAATGCCTGCTATAAAAACATTGAGTCGCAAGTAGTCCTTGACTTACAATTCATTCAAAAATCATCTCTACAAACTCGCATATACAAATTTCACTTGGAACTTTCTCTAACAACTAAAAAACTAAGTAAGAAAATAATTTTGTAAAATTTTCACAATTCAAGTTGAATAACGTAAAGTCGACTGATTAGACAATTGCAAGTAGTCCTTGACTTACAATTCATTCACAAATTGTCTCTACAAAATCGCTTATACAAATTTCTCTTGGAATTTTCTCTAACTGAAAAACTAGGTAAGAAAATAATTTTGTAAAATTTTCACAATTCAAGTTGAATAACGTAAAGTCGACTGATAAGACATTGGCTCAACTCTAGACAATCGCAAGTAGTCCTTGACTTACAATTCATTCACAAATTGTCTCTACAAAGTCGCTTATACAAATTTCTTTAAGAATTTTCTTTAACTAAAAAAACTAGGTAAGAAAATAATTTTGTAAATTTGCACAATTCAAGTTTAGTTTTTCCCTCCAGCAGAATGCCACCAAGACGTAGCGAACGCATTAGGCAACTGGAAGCGAGAAGAGCGGCAGCTGTGCTACACCGTGTAAGACGCGCCGGGCTCCGCAGTGGCTCTTCATTGCCAATGGTAGCGCTGGTCGCAACCACTCGCCGTCAGCGTAGACCGACACGCGGACGACCTACCGTCGGGACGCTGGAATCAGCAGCACCGGTAATCATTCCAAATACGCCAGCTGACGGTATAGGTAGAATTGCCTTCAGCGCTCCTGGGCGTCTGCAGAGGGAACTGCAGCAGCTGAAACACGAACCTCTAGTCAACTGCACCGTTGAGCTCGTCGAGGACAATATATTCCACTGGATGTTGGGAATCGTGGGACCTCTTGGCAGCCCCTATGAGGGGAGGCGTTTGATGATGGACATGGATATTCCTCTGGAGTATCCATTTGAGCCTCCAAAAGTGCGGTTGCTTACAAGGATCAACCACCCGAACGTCTCCCCAAGAGGGGATTTATGTCTCGAGGTCCTAGAATCCGAATGGTCGCCAGTAGCGACAATTGAAAAAATTCTGTTGGCAGTTTTTACAATTTTGCATGATAAGAACACAGCAAACACAGACTCATAGTGCATATATATTTTTTAACATGTTTCAGCAGCTTTACTATAAATCTACACAAAATACAAACACAGATACATATACATATATTATTTAACAAATAATACATTAATTGTTTATGGCACAGCTAAAAACTCGTTTATTTTTTAAGGATGTCGCAGCATTTACTTGGTCGAATGAAAATCGATAGGACAAATACAATTCTTGCAATTCTTGAATACTTTAACGGATTGGATACTCCAGAGATCCTTAATTGGATTAATATCGAGACTCTATGCTGGCCACTTTAAAACTGGTATATTTCTCTCACTAAATAACTGGGCTGTCAGCTTTGCGCAGTGAATTGACGCATTTTACTGCTGAAAGGTCCAATCATAGCCAAATACTTGTCGTCCAACAACTCGACTTGTGTCGATTCTGTTGCAATATTTCTTGCAACTGTCAGGACCGTCCAGATTAAACTTTTTTCCAGAATTGGGATCTATGTAAGAACTTAAAAGCGCGCCTTTATATGAAGAGGTAAAAGCATAGGTTTAGGTTCCATAGTGGTATGTTAAGATTTTCATGGATTATTTGAATAATCCAACTTCTTGTTAAGTTGCGTCCCAATTGTGCCTTAATCTCTCCACTGCTCATTGAATCTAAGGCTGTAAGTCGGTGGATTTGACGTTTGCATCGGGTGTCAATATCGGTTTTTGTCCTATATCCACTTTGATTTCTAAGAAAATTACTAATTGTATTTGTATGACGATTCAGCCTCTTCTTTATAACTAAATGCCAGAGGCGCGTTGAAAAAAACATTCAGCTAAGGAATGGCAGAACACAAACATGCCCAACGGCCATACAAGTGAATGCCAGGCAAAATTTTAAGCGTGGATTCTCGATGTGGATTTTCGATTTTACATTAGTATGCTGTGCGTGTGTATTTTTGTTCGGCCGACTTTGTTTCTCTTTAGTTCTGCTTTGACGCAGGCTGCTCAGTTCCATGTCTTTAGTGTGCAAACGGGGTGGTTTTCTGTGTGCATTGCTTTATGGCGACGGAGAGCAGCATCACTAAGAGCAGTTTTAAAAGTGAGAGGGCGAGTGTGTTCAAGCAAAATGAATAGGAATGCAACAAATAGTAGCTGATAAGCCGCTATAGAAATACTCTTGCAATCGTTATTCAAAAATTGTTATTTAATTTAAGTATTATTATTACAAATATTATTATACAACTCGAGGCTTGCACTTAATCGTGAACTATTTTATGTGCTTATACATTAATATATCTTTAAACATGCTTAAGTCTTCTGAATATATTGAAAAGGGTATACAAACGACGTAGTGGAAATTGGTTACTAGATTCGCGTTCGTTAACGAACACCTGGTGCACCCATACAAATACAAGAGTATTTGACGCGACGCGATAAAAAAATCTCCACATTCTGATATTTTGATATACTGCGTTACGCATCTTTGTGAGTTCTAGAGTCTTTGGTTAAACTAAAGTTTGATCTGTTCATGCTGATATTAGTTTATTATACTCTGTACCAAAGGTACACGGAAAAGGAATGATTTCCGATCTTATAAAGTATATATATTCTTGATCAGTATTAACAGCTGAGTCGATATAGCCATGTCCGTCTGTCTGTTCGTCCGTATGAACGAAGAGATCTCAGAGTTAGTAAGAGAAAGAGGTTTGACATGTATGGGACATATATTTCATATACTTGCAGGCGGATCAAGTTTATTTTCAATTTTTGCCACGCCCCTCCCTTTGCAAATTGGAAAAAACGCCATATCTTTCACAGTTTTGTAGATTGCTGGTTTGTACCTTCTAAAGATATTTAGTAATCAACATTATTTATCGATTTGCCGAAGCAATGATATAGATCGGATGAACGATAGTCGAGCTATAAGAAAAACAAACAATTATGTTAAGTAGCACCGGTCGCAACGGCGACGGGCAGCACTTCACACACTTTGTGGCTGTTTTGCCACTTTGTGTTGCTTCTAACTTAAATTGATCAGATATATATAAACTTTGGGTGGTACAGAGTATGCTATAGTCGGGCTTGACCGACTTTCTTACTTGTTTATTGTGGGGGCTGGAAAATATTTGAAACAAGCTTGATCTGCACGGTTGCTCTAGCTCTTCTGGTCTCGGAGATCTAGGTGGTCATACAGACAGACACGGTTCCATGTCTATTCAACAAAAAACAATTTCAACACACGTCAATTCAACACAAAACAAATTAAACACTTCTATTTCATCACGAAGCAATTGAACATCGACAAATTTCAACACAGTACAATTTTAACACTAGATTCTTAAAGTTTATTTATTTCACTCCCAGCGCAACAAGTACATTGGCACTTATAATTTAAAGTGCTAGTCAAAGTTTTTCCTATCCATAACTTCCATTCAACTTTCCTAACTTAAATTATTACAATTATTAATTTTAAACACTAACAGACATAGAACTTATCCACATTGAAAAGGTAAGATGGTTCTTTAGTTATAATTATCTTATGAATGAAAGTCAGAGTTCGGAGGTTAATCCGCGAAAATCTTTCGAGCTAGGTGTGATATGTTGACCACATATCACACCTAGCTTGAAAGATTTTCGCGGATTAATCGTCTACTGTTATATACATATCTACACCGAAAAAAAACGTTAGGATATTTTCAATCTTTTTAATCTTGGAGTAAGCCCGGCATGAGCTTGAAAATTCAATCTCGACTTACAGAATATTCGACATAATTCAAGCTTTCAGGGAATGCCCCAAGCCTTTCATACTTGTATCATTCCAAATGTGCTTACTTCAATCCCCTTTGAGATCAGATGCTCATAATTAAGAGAGCGAGAGCAACAAAGTTTAAGTAGCATTTTTGACATGCGGCAACAAACGATGGCGATGGTCGTGAGCGATGAGATGCCATTCCATTCGTGTTCGGGGGTGCGTATGGTCGTGGGTTCGAATCCCAGTTGAGCCCAACGAAATTTTTATATTTCTTTGTTTTTCAGAAGTTTTAAATAAATCAAAACTGGTGTGGGTTTTGAAGAGTGTATAAGGATGTCCTATGGAATCAAATAATATCAAATAAATATTACATATCGAGCTCAAAAACAATCTCGAACATGCTTAACTGATACTGGATTGGGATTAAATTGTTCTCGAATTTTTTGCTTAGTTCAATCTCTTTTAAGATTACCCCGGGATAGAGGTAATCCTATTTAGGATCAAAAAAGTCAGATCAACTCAATATTTTTTCGGATCGGGTCAAGAAATTTTTTTTTTTGAGTTTTTTGAGTGTATCTGTTGAGTTAATTTTCGGAAAATCTCTGTAATCGCAGGGGCCAAAAACTTATACTCCATTGAAAAGTGTAGGTACAAGAATTTGTTTATCAATTGGCATTTTAAGATGAACTGGTAATACCGACTTTCAAATTGAGAGCTGCCGCAGCATTCCGTATGTTTTAGATAATAGAACACAACAACAATTTCAACAAAAATTATTTTATCAGTCCCACAAGTAGAAAAGTCAGTCGAACCCGACTGTAGTATACTCCGTACCAGCGAAAGTGTATGCACTGAAAGCAGCGCTGCTGGAGCTAACATTCTTTTGTTCATATCTTGAATATCGTCTATCCGAATGCAGGCCTTGTAAATATTGTACAATTTTTGCCTGCCGCTTGTGTCACCCTTCTTTCCAAGAATGAATTTGTTTGTGTTTAATTTGTGTTGAAATGACGTGTTGAATTTTGTGATGAATATGTTAAAATTACGCCTCAGGCAACATTTTTTCGGAATAAGTCGCGCGATTCGATCATACGGACGTACAGACAAACATGGCTATATATACGCTGATCCAAAATATATAAATACTTTAAGGAGTCAGAAATGTTTCCATCTCCCTGTTGGATACATTTTTACACAAACTTTATATGCTCTGTATACCTTTGGTGCAGAGTATACAAACTAGTTCAGCTAACTAAGCCACCAAACGATTACATTTTCGTAAAAAAACTAGTTTGGTTTATAGAAACTAACAAACAAACAGGTTCCTTTAACAAAAAATTGATCAAATTATAAGTTACTCTAAATTAGTAAACTAAGTCAATATTTTAGTCAAGAAACTAGTTTCAGCTTATAACAACTGACTATTCACCTATTTTAATTCTTTAAAAATAAGAAAAGATATTAGCTTCCTCAAGCCAGCCTACTCAAATTCTACGACATTAGCTTCCTGTATAGTATACCCGATTGTCAAAATATAAAAAGGAAACTACTTACTTCAATTCATTACAATTAGCTAAGATAAGATTTTCCAGCACGTCAACTAGATCGGTTTATCACAAAAAAATAAAACAGAAAAAAGGAAACAAATAAGTAAAGGTAGTGCAAATTGACAAAAGAACTAGTTCAGTTCATTATAACAAACAAAAGACATAAGAAACAACAAACTACTGTAGGTCCTAATAAAACAAGTAAGAAAGTCGAGCGAGCACGACTGTTATATAATTACCAGCAGAAAGCAGCGCTTCAGCAGTGAACTTTCTTATGCTAATAACTTAATTATAGTTTATCCAATCTTTACCAAACCTTCGGTGAATCCAAAAAAATCACAATACTGATAACGATTGACAGCGAATTATACACAGAGGGAATAAAGCTGTACAAAAAACAAGAAAGAAAGTCGGTCAAGCCCGACTATAACATACTCTGTACCCTTACACTCGCATTTGCTCAGGAGTCAAACAGCCAGTTAACACCCCGCGCACAACGCGGTGCGCTCTCTAAGTTTCTCTCTCTCTCTCTCTCTTTCTCTCTCGCACTAAGATTGCCTGTGTTGAACGGTTAGGGTATGTTGCTGTGGTTGTTGGTGGGGGGGTGGGTGGTGTTAACTGGCCGTTTTTTGCCCATAACTTGAGTATCGTTCATCCGATCTTTATTATTCATTCAGCAAATCGATAAATAATTTTGTGTTCAAGGCATCTCTAGAAGGAACGAACGACCTATCTCCAAAACTGTAGGAGATATGAAGTTTTTTCCAAATTGCGGGGGCGGGAGGGGGCGTGGCAAAAATTGAAAATAAACTTGATCTGCCTGCAAGTATAAGAAATATATATCCCATACATGTCAAACCTCTATCTCTTACCATCTCTGAGATCTCTTCGTTCATACGGACGGACAGACAGACAGACAGACAGACGGACAGACGGACATGGCTATATCGACTCTGCTGTTGATGCTGATCAAGAATATATATACTTTATAGGGTCGGAAACGATTCCTTCTCCCTGTTACATACTTTTGCACAAACTTAATATACTCTGTGTACCTTCGGTACAGACTATAATAAGCTGCCTTCAACTTAAAATAAAAACAAAATGTTCTCAAAATTCTTGACAACAAATGTTCCAGGAATGAGTAAAGTTGTTTTCCATCGGATAATATTTACTTTGTACTCTCTTTTGTCCTTTTTCACCTAAACCGATAATATTCATAACTGGAAAGCCGTCTTGTAGCTACCATTGAAAACAACAAAGTTTTTCTCACTAGAACTTCTTTTTCGACCGATAGTTCCTATGGCAGCTATATGCTATAGTCATCCGATTTGGATTGAACTTGGCACACTTGTGTGATAGCACAAGTGATGATGAGTAACAAGTTTGATAGCGCTAGCACTGAAAACAAAAATGATTTTCTTACTAAGGCTTTTTTTCAGAACTATATTTTGTATGGCAGCTAAACTATATAGTTGACCGATTTTCATCAAACTTGGTGGAACTATGTAAAAGTATAGAAATCTTATTAATACGAGGTTTGGGCACGTTTGCGTAGAAGACAAAAAAGTCTTTCTAACTAAAACTACTTTTTCGACCGATGGCAGCTATAAGCTATAGTCAGCGTCTGTGTACCAAAAGACTTCGTGCAAAGTTTGGTTAAACTGACGGAGAGATAGCATAGAAAGAGACGAAAAGACGGACGGACAGACAGAAATGGCTATATCAACTCAGTTCGTCATGCTGATCAAGAATTTATACATTGTTTGAAAGTTCTTAGGTACAAATACCTAGGTACATACCTAGATACATATTTTATGTACCTTTTACCTTACCTCGGTATTTTTAAGTTCCAGTATCATTTACCTTACCTACACTAAGAAAAAACTAGAACGAATAATTTGAGTACGAACGCTCTTGAAAAAAAAATTAGTCGTTCTTGAATTTTCAAGAATTTCGCTCTTGGAATCGAGATAAATTCGTTCTAAACCTTCTCATTTTGGTTTTTTATAGGCAAGGGGGGTGAGGGCAACTTAACTTTGAGAGAACAGCGTTGGATTCGCTCTCGCAGAGAGTGAGGGCGCATGCGCAGTTGGTCGTTGAGAGAACAGCGTTGGACTCGCTCTCGCAGAGAGTTATAAGTGTGATTTCGTCGCGTCTTTTAGCTTACGGCAGATAGCTGAGCTCGCTAAGCTGCCCGTCGCCTGTGTGTGTTTCAGTCTTTCGAGGTACCGTGTTCAAATCCCAGAAGAGTAAAAAAAAAAAAAAATATATCTATGTGATTATCTCAAAATCAATCACAGTTTAAAACAAAGTTTGGTGGGTTGGGGTTGGTGTGGTTTGATAATGGAGAGTGGGACGGGGGAGGGAGACGAGACGCGGACCACGCCGGTCGGGGTCGGGTCGGTCGTGTCTCTCCCACCCCCACCCCAAATATTATTTTTAATTTTTTTATTTTGAGAATTATTCGTTCTTGGATCAAGTACTGAAACTCTTGAATCAATAATTATTTATACTTGGATCAAGAGCAAGAAACTCTTGAATCAGGAATGTCGGGATAAAAAATTCACTCTTGAATCAAGAATTTCGCTCATGGATCAAGAATTTTCACTCTCACCGTACTTTTGAGAACGAATGCTCTTGATTCAAGAGCGAAATTCTCTATTTTTTCTTTGAGTGTAGTTCCAAATTTTCATTTACCATATCAAAAAGTAAGGTATAAGGTACTTTAATATAAATTTCAAATATAGCCTAAATCAAATGAATTTAAAATAAATCTAATCTATTCATTCTTTCGATTTGATTGCCGATGTGACTATTAAAATAACATAGTCTTGAGCTAATTACTGTGTTGATCCTTAAGACGCTTTAAGTCAAGGAAATACAGAAAGCTGTCGCACAACTAGCATGGAAATAAGGTACATGAACTATCTTTTGAATGGTTTCAAATTGCGATTGCTATTCTGAGTTAATTATAAATGACAGATTTATTTTTAACACACAACAAAGCAAATTATATTCAGGGGACCAAGTCGCTAGTTTTACTTTTTAAGAAGTTCATAAACTTGCCAAATCGCTTTACTTTAGGCCAAGACTATTTTTTATAGAATTTCAAGATAATATTGCAGCTGTTTAAATATGCAGAAAGTCGCCGGCGTTTGTGAATTTGACGTGAACGTGGAACTTAATGATTGTTAAATTGTAATTTTTACCTAAGGTTTTATTTAACACACAACAATCAAAATTATATTCTAGGACACTATCACCAGTAGACTTTGCTATCAGCTTAAATAATTAGGTCGTTAATTTTTATACCCTTGCAAAGGGTATTATAATTTTGCCCAGAAGTTTGCAACGCATAGAAATATTAATTTCCGACCCCATAAACTATATATATTCTTGATCAGGGGGACGAGCTGAGTTCATTGAGCTTTGTCCGTCCGTCTGTCTGTCTGTCTGTCTGTCTGTCCGTCTGTCTGTCTGTCCGTCTGTTTCTACGCAAACTAGTCTCTCAGTTTTAAAGCTATCGAGCTGAAATTTTGCACAGAGTCTTCTTTTTACTGCACGCTGCTAATATGTCGGAACCGACCGGATCGGATCACTATATCTTATAGCTGCCATAGGAACCATCGGTCGAAAAATGGGTTTTAGTGAGAAAAACTTTTTTGTTTTCAATGTTAACGTGATTAAACTCGGTCATTAATAATATTATATACTTTCAAACAGATTTGCAAATTTTGGTCAAAATCGGATGACTATATCTTATAGCTGCCATAGGAACCATCGGTCGAAAAATGGGTTTTAGTGAGAAAAACTTTTTTGTTTTCAATGTTAACGTGATTAAACTATGTCATTAATAATATTATATACTTTCAAACAGATTTGAAAATTTTGGTCAAAATAAGATGACTATATCTTATAGCTGCCATAGGAACCATCGGTCGAAAAATGGGTTTTAGTGAGAAAAACTTTTTTGTTTCCAATGTTAACGTGATTAAACTCGGTCATTAATAATATTATATACTTTCAAACAGATTTGAAAATTTTGGTCAAAATCGGATGACTATATCTTATAGCTGCCATAGGAACCATAGGTCGAAAAATGGGTTTTAGTGAGAAAAACTTTTTTGTTTTCAATGTTAACGTGATTAAACTATGTCATTAATAATATTATATACTTTCAAACAGATTTGCAAATTTTGGTCAAAATAAGATGACTATATCTTATAGCTGCCATAGGAACCATCGGTCGAAAAATGGGTTTTAGTGAGAAAAACTTTTTTGTTTCCAATGTTAACGTGATTAAACTCGGTCATTAATAATATTATATACTTTCAAACAGATTTGAAAATTTTGGTCAAAATCGGATGACTATATCTTATAGCTGCCATAGGAACCATCGGTCGAAAAATGGGTTTTAGTGAAAAAAAACTTTTTTGTTTTTAAGTAAATCGTTCTTAAGGTCGGTGATTATTAATATTAAACGCTTTCAAACTAATTTGAAAAAGTTGATCGACATCGGGTGACTATATCTTATGGTGTCCATAGGACAGATCGGTCGAACATGAGTCTTGGTAAAAAAATTTGTTGTTTAGTTTTGTTAGCGTCCTTAAACTCGCTGATGACTTATTTTATATGCTTTCAAATAGATTCGCAAAATTGGGCCGAAATCGGATGACTATATCTTAAGGCTGCCATAGGGCCGCTCGGTCGGAAATTGAGTGTTAGTGAGAAAAACTTTTTTCAGACGTTTATCTGTCGGAAAATAGCTTTTAGTTACAACTTTTTTGGTTTTTATGTAAGCGTTCTTAAACTGTGACATTTGCATTTGCAAGGGTATAAAAACTTCGGCACAGACGAAGTTAGCTTGGCCTTCTCGTTATATTTAAGATGTTTTAAAAACTTGTCCATATCGCTTTACTTTCTATGTATCTAGGCCAAGACCAAGATCAAATACGTAGACCAAGATTAAATATGTAGATAAAGCCATTTGTGAAGTTGACACGAATGTGGAACTTAATGATTAGTGTTAATTTTTATAAATATATATATGGTAAATTATGACGAAAATTCAAATGGGAATTCTAGCCTAAATAGTCGGAAAGAAAAAACTAAAAATAATTTTTTTCTGACTTAGTCAAAGTTTATGTTTGTGCTGGCTCAAAGGTCAGTATTGATTATAATTTAATTAACAGAGATAACTCACAACACTCATCAGTAGACATTGTGCTTTTCTCACTTCAAGCCTAAGTCAAACTCTCTATTTACTTAAATATGACTTAAAATAGGGCTTAGTCCCGAAACGATTTTAGGTTCCGGTACCGGTTCCGGTACATCACGAAATGAATGATTCGGTTAAAGGTTCTATTTCGGTTTTCAATTAATTTCGGTTTTCGGTTTCGATATGGTACCCAGATTTTTATTTCGGTATACCGGTACGTACCGGTACTTCCACATCTTATGTAACTAATATATCATTCTTGTGATTTGCTCTCGGTAACATAGCTGCATTCAATGTGGTTGAGCCCATACAACTTCTTAGCGGATTCATTATAAATTAATAGCCAGAGAACCTGCGTAGCTGGAACAGAAAGCACGACTTTTGAAATCTCATACAATTCTAGGAACTTTGTGGAGGATTTTGACCACCAGTTAAGAATGTTTTCATGGTTTCAAACACGGTTAGTTGCGAGAAAAGTCTTAATGGAAACCAGGAACTGTTTTGCTAGAGATCCAGTGTATCCAAATGGAATAAAAATCACCCAAAACAAGATTTTCGGTTGAAGTTTAGTTGTGGCCACCTCCGCTGGTTCTAATATGCGTACAATTTCGCGAACTGAGTCCCACATTTTCCGGTGCAGAAGAAAGTCATAATCTGCAGCCCCAAAACTGGAGCAAATGTTGAAGATGTCTTCTGCCAGCAAATATCTTAGCATCTTGTATGCAGAGCTCAAACTCATAACCAAATCTACGATGCGCTCTGCAAAAGAAAAATAATCCGAAACTGTACCGGTACCAACGTTTCGGTTTCGTTCCGGTGCTGTCGGTTCCATTAATAACGGTAAACGGTTTTCGGTTCTCAAGAAAAAATTTGTATCGGTTCCGGTTTCGGTTCCGGTACTTCATTTGAAACGGTTTATTTCGGTTAGCGTTTACGGTACTGGTTCCGGTATTAAGCCCTGCTTAAAACTAAAAAAAAGTGTATGACCCTGTAGAAATTTTGGGAGTCTCGGAACACAGGTTTGTTGTACTGATTTCTTAGAATCTTTTGTTCTTTTTCGGTACAATTTTGTTGAAATTTCAAGCAAACCTCAAAGTTTTGGTTGGATAGTTCACGTCATTTAAGTAAATACCAATTAACACCATAATTTTACGTAAGCTACGGTACTATTGAACTATGTAAACTAAAATAGTTGAAAGTTGACAGGTCACACTGATTAAGTAGTCATATGAGAGCCGGTTACTACAGCAAAAACTCTTCCAACCGAATTCCAATTCAAATTCACTTAGTTCAAACTTAAGCATCAACTTATTTTCAAAGCTTCGAAATTGAGTTTCTATTTCTTTAATTAAGTAATGCCGATTTCGGTTAAAAAGGAAATGAAAATCAAATAAATCAATTTTACATTTAAATCAAGTTAACACGTTAACAACTCTGCGGTTCAGCCATCATTTTGTGGTAATGGAAAAAACTACAATAATAATAAAGCAGTTTGAATTACTCAGGGCTGGGTGTAAAAAAGTGGGTTAAAGGAAAGGCCAGAGCCATGATTTATCAGTTTTATTTATTTTTTTTTTTGTATATATTTTTTGGTAAATGTGTGTCGAGCATTACGTGATATCGATCAGGTGGACTTTTTTTGTATGATACTGAGCTTTCAGTTTTTTCTTCACCGCAAAAACGGTGCTTGTGTTGTTGTTGTTGCTATTGTTTTTTTAATAACTTTATTGGCGCGCGCGCACTCATTTACCTTACGACGACCCCAAAAACAACTATGCAAATTGTGTACACGGCAATGGCTGGTGTGACATGTGTTTGACGGAAGGGTCAGAGTAATTCGATTGCCGAAGAACACTTGGCAACATGACTTGGCGAAAATGAAATGGGGTAGGAACAGCACCTAACCAAAATCGAAATTTTATATCAATCTGATTTTAACTGGCAACTGACAGCTGGCAGCTGTTGCTGCCGACTGGATTTAGACTACTGGGTCTCTGGCTTTGAAGGCAATGATTGGCCAAAAAAAAATGTATATAAAAAGCACAGAAAAAACCAAAAGGAAAAGGAAACTGAAAATGTAATGAAAATGATTAAGTTAATGAGTTGGCGCAAAAAGTTGTTGCGCTAATGAATTTGAGAGGATAACAAAATGTGGCTTGAATGTTGCAAGCTGATCAGACTTGACACTATCAGTCAACTGTCATGATGAAAATCAACTATACAAAGTTTTTAAAGAGTGTGACTTATAATGTTCACCGAATGTACTTGCATATCCTTCTCTGTTCATAACTTTTTAATGTTTTGCGCTTTGATATCTGACGGCTTAAAGGACCATCCCACAAAAATGACCATCGTCTCTATTTTTAAATATATATAAATACATAATGGTGGTAATTTTCAAATAATTCCAAAGTCTACTTAAAATTATTTATAAAGTGCAATTGAATATCTCTTTATTCAAGTTAAGGGGAATACAAAATGAACTTACAAGAGTATTTTATAGTCGGGCTTGATCGACTTTCTTTCTTGTTAATTGAATAATTTCTGTATGGATTTGTGTCTTTGACCACCAGTGTGTAGGCAAGGCAAGTGATCGGTGTGATCTGCAGGTAATATATTTTCGCGTGTATTTTCGAAATTCTTAAAACGGTTTAGGTTCAGTTCACTGGTTCACACTTCATACCGATTGTTTAGGAGTAGTTGGAAGCACTTTTGATATTCACAATAGTTAAAAAAAAAACTAAACCATAAAAACTTATTGAATTGAGGGGGTAAGTAAAGTAGGCCTCAAAAAAGGTAAGCTAACAGGAAAACCAATCTCTGCTGCAAACTTCATAATACTATTCAACAACACATTCCATAAAATTCTCCAACTCAACGAGACAACATTCTATCTAAGCAAAAATTCAAGTATACATTTTTTTCTTATTAACAAACATGAGCAAATCAACACAGAAGCCATTTGACCTTATTATGAGCGTTCTACTGAAATACAGACGTCCTGTACATGAACAGGAACTAGTCTGTGAATTGGGTAAACTTCGTGGCTTGACAAATGAGGAAGTGTTGAACACGGCGGAGAGTGTAACCAATGGCTTACGAGACTTATTGAAGCACGGCTTTCTTCAACAATCCATGCCAGGCTGGTATGTACTACTCCCACTCCCTAAGAAGTTCAATCCTCTGGGTAAAAAGGGTTCGGCGAACAAACATTTAAGAATGTGCGAGGCTAGTATGCAGGTCAGCAATGATATTGAAAGCATGTGGATACCACCTATGCCATCTAGTTCATTGATGCTGCCGGCGAAGATATCCAAAATCAAGCGAACACGTGAACCGAATTATAAGGTACCGCAGGCTGCAAAAGTGCGCCAACTCAAGAAAAATTTTAAAAAGAACACAAAATCAGGTTTGATGAAAGCAGCGAAGAAATAAGCCCCTGACCTTAAGGAAGGGATTCAAGGAAGCCATTCATCAAAATTGTACAACTATGTCAAAATTATGCTGCTAAATCAATTTAAAATAATCAAATGAAACGCTTCAGAAATCAAATAAAAAATGTTTCTTTAATAAAAAAAACTCTCATGAAAAAAGGTGCAATTAACTGAGCCGCATATCGGTTTTTGAAATAGCCACTGTGCCCCAACTAAACCAGGTAACTGGAACATAGCAGCATTCATGTCCGTGTTCAATGGGAAATATGATCAAAATGGGCATATTTCCCGAATAAGTAAAGTAGAGCAGCGTCTAAGAAGGGTTGCCACATATCTGTACTAAGCTAACAAAATGAGGCAGCAGTAACTCAGCAGCATTCCTATCGCTTTAGATGCACAGTGCAGCATTTTGTAAGGCGTCGATGTTGTTGTATGTCCGTAAGCTTCTTGCTGCATTTTGCTTCAAATGAAAGCGGAAAAGTAAACTTTCCCGCAAATTGTGATTTTGTAGGCACAAAAGTTCATATTTTGGGAGCACACAAAAACTATAATAGACGATATGCGATATTACAATATGTGACGATATAGTCTTTAATCGCGTTTCAATCGACTTGACATATATATTTGATATGGTATCGATCGGTTTTAGTATTTTATATACTTTTTATACTCTTAACCAAAGGTACACAGAATATATTAAGTTTTGTGCAAAAGTATGTTACAGCCAGAAGGAATCATCTCCGACCCTATAAAGTATATATAATATATTCTTGATCAGCATCAACAGCCGAGTCGATATAGCCATGTCCGTCTGTCCGTCCGTCCGTATGAACGAAGAGATGGTAAGAGATAGAGGTTTGACTTGTATGGAACATATATTTCTTATACTTGCAGCGGAAATATTTAGTAATCAAAATTATTTATCGAATTTGCTGAAGGAATAATAAAGATCGTATGAACGATCAAGCTATGAGCAAAAAACGGCCGTTCAACAGAGGCAATCTTATTGAGAGAGAGAGAGAGAAAAACTTAGAAATGAGCGCGTATAACTCCTGAGCAAATGCGAGCTGCGACATTAAGAGTACAGAGCATGTTATAGTCGGGCTTGAACGACTTTCTTGTTTTATTTTGTATTATTTATTTTGTTTCTAAATTTTCTGTTACCTTGTGTAAATTTGGCAACTTAATTTAGATTGTGTAGATATTCTCTTAACTTATCTGTTTATGTAAGTTTGATTGCAGGTGTAATGTGTCTGATTATGAGCGAGTTGTTTTGTGATGATATAAAATATGTTTGGTGTCAAGTTTATTGAATGGGAGGTAGTTGCTAAGTTAGTATATTTGTCGTCTATCGTATATCGTCGTCTTACTCTACTTCCTGCTTTCTTTCGTCTGCGCAGGAGTCTTCTGGCAAGAGTGTTGGGGTGACTTCTTAGTCTCTCCACGTAATCACCTGCCAGTTTATTGATTACGTCACCAATCTTTGGCACACTGAGGTCACTCTCCAAATGTCTTGTGCACATATACCAGGGTGCTCCCGATAGTCTGCACAGACACCTTGACTGAAAGACACAGCTTTCTCAGATGGGATTTCGCAGCGATTCAATATACTTGGATCCCATATCTCCAGGCAGGTGCTATGATAGCGTTGTATATATGCACCTTATTTCGGAGTGACAGCTTGTTTCTGCTAGAGAGAAGCCATCCCACTTTCTTTACTCTGCCATATAGTGACTTTACAAGCGCGTTGATATGGGTTCCGAATGTAAGGCGCTTGTCCAGATATATTCCCAAGTATTTAGTCCAGGTAAGTGACGTAATAGCTGATTGTTGAAGAATACGCCTGGACACTCATCATGACGACGTGTATAAGTTACACTGACACATTTAGCTAGGTTAAGCTTCACCCATCTGCTGAATCGATACAAATACTGTTGAACGACATCAGTGGCATCATAGATACACGAGTCTCTCGCCATAATAGCTGTATCGTCAACAAATATTGCAACGAGTAAGTCTTGGGGGTCTTCAATGGGTATTGTTCTTCCGGTAGTCATATCACAAGTGTAGAGAGAGTAGAGCGTTGGTCCAAGGACACTTCCTTGAGGCACACCAGCGCGTATTACCCTCACGCTGGAAACAGTCCCTTCTAATACTATCCAGAAGGTCCTGTCCGATAGAAAGCTATTCACAAGGGTGTATAGTTGAGGCGGTAAGATGTTTTTTACCTCACATAGTAGTCCAGCATGCCACACTCTATCAAAAGCCTGCCTTATGTCCAGGTAGATGCTGCAAAGATGCTGAACAGGCTCTACCAAACACATTATTCAAACGGTTGTAGAATTCTTCCTTAGCAAAAGTAACGGTAACTTGGAATGCTGTTAGCAGATCCAGAGTAGCGATCCACAACTTAGCAGGGCAAATCCTGTTGTAATTTAGGATATTTTCTGACTTCAATGCTTGAATAATTTGAAATATTGTGATCAACTTAAAGATTCTCTTAATAATAAGTTTTAAGCGATTTTCTTTGTTTGGAAACTTGACTTCAAGCGAGGCAAAAATCTTTGCTTTAAATTGAAGTAGATTCCAAATAAAAACAACAAAATTGTAAAGTGATTTAAAGCTTGTTAATGAAAACTTGGAAACTGTTGTCAATGAAAGTTCAAATACAAAGGATTTTGAAGACTTTTACGTTACCAGTAATGGAAGATTGAATCAAAACTGAAAATTGTTATAATAATTCTAATATTGAATTGGAAGTCTTAACTTATCTTGCCGATTATAGCAAATATTTTAAGTCTATACTAATGATGAACCATGCTTCTTAATTTAAAACTACCTTTGTTGTACCTTTACCTGTACCTAGGTACTGGTAATTCCAGAAACCTTTTACCTTACCTAGGTATATTTTTTTGACATTTACCTTGTACCTTACCTAGGTAAGAAAATTGGGTACTGGTTCTTACGACATCAACATTCTCAGAAATATGGAAAATCGCAAAAATAATTACTTTACCAAAAGGAAACAATCAATTTGATAATTTTTATCAAAAGTTGTAGAACAGTTGATTGCAAATCAAATTTGTCAATTTTTAACGAACAGCTTTATGTTAACCACTAAACAGTCGGGATATGGAAAGAACAGAAGTTGCACCACGGCAATAATAAACATAACTAGGGAAATAGGCAAATGGACAACGGAAATGTCACACTTTTAACACTAATCGACTTAAGCTAGGCATTTGACACTGTTAACCACGAAATCTTAATTACAAAGTTTTAAAATTTCGCAAATACTTCCATCAAACTTATCAATTCGTATTCGTGTTATAGACGATAGGCGGCGGTTTCGGAGTCTGATATATCATCCACGGGGTGAAGAGATAATTCCGACGACACAATTTCGAGCGAAAGAATGTCGTTTTGTTTTGTCGGAATATTGTCGTTTCAAAAAGACACAGTTTCGAGCGAAATAATGTCGTTTTGCTTTGTCGGAACAATGTCGTTTTGAAACAACATACATAGTTTCGATCGAAATTGTGTCGCTTTTTTCTGACGTTCCAACTAGAATTATTTGCTGTCGAAATTATGGCGTTTTGAAACGACATAATTTCGACGCTACGTTTTGCCAATAAAATCAAATTATGCCAAAAAAAATTTTTATTTTCCGCCTCCTAACACAGAAAGATAATCTTCCAACATTAAATTTCGTAAATGAAGTTTATTATTGTCTGAAAATAATAGAACATAAATCGAGTATGTAGTTTCTTAACATGTTAGAAATTTGTTAAGCTCTAATGATAACACAGGTTTACAAAAAAATGCCAGCTTTTGCAATAGAGAAGATAGCCAACTTTCCATATGTATAATTGGTTACCACATCTTTAGTATTTTGATATAATAGCTCTTTTTAATGCTATGGACCAAATACTAAACAAATTTACGACTCTTTTTTACATTTTTAAAATAATATTAACTTTCAAAATGTCTTTAAATTAACAAAAATTAATTTCAAATAATTTTTTGATAGCCTTTCTTTTGTTTTCCAATAACTACCTTGTTATTATCAAACTACAAGAAATTTCAAAATCATGCAAAAAAAAAAAATTAAAATTTTTATAGTTTTTGGGCTATACCTTTAAAAAGAGCAATTATATCATTCCCAAGATATTTTTCTGCCATCAGCACAATTTTCAAAATGTTTTGAACATGGAAAAAAAAATAATTTAAATTAACCATGTTTTCCATTTTAAAATCCATTAAAATTGTAGCTTATGAACAAAATCAAAACGTGTTTGGTTTTTCTGTAAGATCATTCAATGCAGCTTTGGTTGGAAAAGGTTAATTAATGCGGTCACTTCACCTATAAATGTAAACAACACACGATTATGCAAATATCTCGTAAGCCTGAAGTGCTAGGCGAAAACTGACAATTGATTTGAATTCAGCGACCAAAAATACATATGGAAAGTTTGCTATCTTCTCTATTTCAAAAGCTTGTAACCAATTGTAATGTTTACTATGTATATATGTAAACATTTTTTATGGCTTCGTTTACAATTTGATTGCAAATCGGACACTTTGCTTTTTGTTCTTTATGAAATTCGCCATCGAATTTAGCAATACGCCTGCAATTTTCGTTTTTCAAAAGATTTTCCTCAACTACTCTATCCCAACACGATTCGCACACATTAATGTGATTGCAAATCCTCAAAAGGACAGATTTTGGGTTCACGAAACAAATGTTGCATGGGTTTTCATGAACAAATGAAGACTCAGTCAGTGCGCTTAAATTTGAATGAGTCGAGGTCAGGGATGATGCTGATATGCTGAAAAACGCCATATCCTCCAAATTTGTTAGTTCCTCAACATTGTCATCGTTATCGACTCAGGTAAATAAATTTTGTTTATTGAAGCGATCATTCAGTGCAACAGTGCGAGACAAAAACCATTTTAAATAAATATAAAATTTATTTGGATTTTCATGACCGCGTCTTTAAATTTTGTAATTGGTTGATCGAAATTATGTCGTTTTAGAACGACAAAAAAAGGTTTGTAACGTCTAGATATATCTAGTAATCAAAATTATTTATCGATTTGCTGAAGGAATGATTAAGATCGGATGAACGATACTCAAGTTATGAGCAAAAATCGGTTTAGTTACCACCCAACACCCCCCCACCCATAACCCAAGCATTCCGTTCAACAGAGGCAATCTTAGTGAGAGAGAGAGAGAGAGAAACTTAGAAATGAGCGCGTATAACTAGTGAGCAAATGCGAGCTGCGACATTAAGGGTACAGAGTATGTTATAGTCGGGGTTAACCGACTTTCTTTCTTGTTCATTATATGTAACTGAAAACGTTCTCCACGCAGCTTATTTTTGATGTTTGGGAATCAAAAGAATTCATTGTGTGTTAAATCAGGCCTGTACTTTTTGACCGATTAAAAAGTCGCTTGTGTGACGTGATGTGTGAGAGCTTGCATTGTCACGATGAAGAATGATTCGTCTTCGGCGGTTGGTTATGCGAATTTCTCCAAAAACTTCTGTCAAACAAATGGACGTGTACCACTCAGAATTGACCGTCCTACTTTGTGTTTATATATTTTAGAACAGACAGAACCCGTATTGAAAATGTAAATAGTAACGTGTATACAGTGTATATAGTAAGCCCGTGTGTTTAATTAATGCTGTGAACAAAGACTGCCGTTCACATAAACTAGTATTGTTTTTTTTTATTAGTTTCCATATTTGATGCAGTTGACAACAAGTTGCCTTACTTAAAAAAGTGTCAAATTTCCCAAAATAACTTTTATTTCTAAATAGCAAAAAAAAAAAAAATAATCCCAACTTTAGCTTGCTTCATCTCCGTGTTATGGGCACGTAAACATCAATTTATTATCTGATTTTTTGTTGGTTTTAATTGCCTGAGTCAAAGATCTCACCTTGCCTGAAGCATTAAAGGGCGCAACATGTGAGCAAACGGAATAATTATATCATTTTCTTTCGTTTCCAAGTTTTTTAACCTGATGGGGAGTCAAAATGGCAAGCATTTTAATTGGCCTACCAGCGTAGTACGGGTACATTTATTTTATTTATTTAACTTAACCCCAAGTGAAGCACGCTTCAACAGTTTTTGTTGTGTCTTCCCCATAGTTGTTGTTGTTGTGCGGTTTTTTTTGGAATTGTACAGCTAAACGAATTGCGTTTGTCGCTTATGTCATGCTGTGAGTGTGTGTGTGTGTGTGTGTGGGTAAGGTCCGATCCAACCAACCAACCCAAAGGGGGGCGAAGTGGCTCCAGCCATTGTCCATTGCCGATCTCTGGCGCACTTGAAAGGTTAAACGAGCGTGACGTGACGGCAACTTGGCTGAGCATTACGCTAAAGCCACCACGTAATCTCCTTCAAGCATGATGTTGATAATTGTGAGTAGCTAGTAGCTACAATACGGCTAATGGTAATTAACTGCCACCCCACAGCCACCTGTCCGGCCACAAGACGCATCGCTGAAATGTTTTTATATAAGCCGCAAGATTAAAATTTTAGAAATAATTGCCCAAAGTGGGAAATGGCCTCATTTAGAAAAATTTTGATCCATTAAGTGAGTCGCTTATGCTTTTGAAGTTTGTGCTCGTTTGTTCTGAGTATCTTGATCTTGATGAGGAAAACGTGGAGACCCCATTAGGAGATTATTTTTTTCTATGCACTGAACAGAATACAAAGTCCGGGTAGAAAGTACTATTTCAAAATCTGTATCAAGTTACTAATTCTTCGTTGAAAAGCTGCATAAATGTAGTCTACATTATAACTCATATAAATAATAGATGCGTTTTGAAGTTGCTGTTGGGCCAACTTCACTTTTTTATGGAGCATACGTTATTTTCGCGAAGTCTGAGATTGAAATGTAGCGCATACGTTTTTGAAAACACCTGGATTTATCTTAGAAAAATATTTTTGATTTGTGTATTTAATAAAAATTTTACATTAAAGGCCTGTATCCAGCACTGCGAAAAATTCCTGCCAGGAATTTGCTAGTTATTTCTTGTGTGTGTGGAACATAACTAAAACAGGGTGACCATTCACTAAATAGGTGCATGGTCACTCTGATCAGTCGGCTGTTAACCACTGTTAATTATTTGAATTTAAATAAATTTAAAAAAAAAATTAAATAATTTCCAGAGGAAGTAGGTGCTACTTTATACTAGGGGATGATAAGCCGATGGCTAAGAATGTCACTTTGCAGTGTGGCCCGGATGAAGCACAATTATGTGCACAACTTTATAATGTCATTCCAATCTCCAAAGTAGTGTGACATCTCGGTTGGTCTCCAATCAAATGAAGTATTTCATGGTCGGATACAAGATTGTCTAAATACATTTGCATTAATATTAAGGAGTTTGTCAACTCAGTGGCCGGATCAGTACCTTGGCTTTGGTCTATGGGCAAACCGCTGGAACATAGCCGTTAATTGTTCAAATATTCAACATGATCGCTATGAGACCCCGAAAAGTTGCTCGGGTGCAGCTCCTAGGATCAAATAGGTACCGCGGCGAAATACCTTGGCGTATCTCTGGACCGTCGCTTGACCAGGAAAGTCTATGTGTCTCGGGTAGTAGCTACGGTTGCAGCTATGACATTGAAGCTCGATTGGCTTCTCAAGCTTCGTAGTGGTGGATCTGGGGGATCCCGTTATGGGGTACGGCATACTCCACTACCCTCAAGTACCTAGAATCTTCTATGTGAGGTCCCTGGTATGAGAGGCATACAACTATATACCGCGATTTGGACGCTTTGCCATTATACGCCCCAAATGAATATGCACACCAGCAGGTATCATGATTGACTGGTGGCCCACTCCTAAAGACATGCCTATGATCTGGCGACAAACAGGCTCAGAAGTCGTCTCAACCTACGACATCTTATCGACCTTTGTGTCCATGGAGGGCATCTCTCGGGCCGCCTCCGCAATTTGGCATACATGTTCCTTGGCACCATCCCATACCAATCTTTGCACACTGCTGGTTCCCCAGCAAGATCTTTCTTTATCTTTTTCATTTAACGAATCTTGTACATTTCCGAAAGATCTAGGACTGAGGTATTAATTATGAAATTGGTTTCGAATTACTTTTCTTATCGCAAAGAGCTTTAAAATCATTAATATAAAAAGTTTTTGGTCTAACAAACGATAAAACGAGAAGGCCAAGCTAACTTCGTCTGTGCCGAAGTTTTTATAATCTTGCAAATGCTTCTTTTGAAATGTCAGAGTTTAAGAACGCTTTAATAAAAATCAAAAATTTTTGTAACTAAAACTCATTTTCCGACAAATAAACATCTGATTCCGACCAAATATCGTGAATCTTTTTGAAATAATAATAAAATTTAAGACAAAAATGTTTTTCTCACTAAAACATATTTTCCGACCGATCGGTCCTATGGCAGCCTTAAGATATAGTCATCCGACTTCGACCAAATTTTGCGAATTTATTTGAAAGCATATAAAATTAGTAATCAGTGAGATTAAGGACGCTAACATTAAAACCAAAAAAAATTTCTTACCCAGAACCATTTTCGACCGATCGGTCCTATGGCAACCTTAAGATATAGTCTCCCGATGTCGATCAACTTTTCCAAATTAGTTTGAAAGCGTTTAATATTAACAATCACCAACCTTAAGAACGAATTACTTGTAAACAATAAAGTTATTTTCAGTAAGACCCATTTTCCGACCAATCGGTCCTATGACAGCTAAAAGATATAGTCATCCGATTTTGACCAAAGTTTTCAAATCTGTTTGAAAGCATATAATATTAATAATGGACGTGTTTGAGCACGCTAACATTGAAAACAAACATGTTTTTCTCAGTAAGACCCATTTTCCGACCGATGGTTCCTATGACAGCTATAAGATATAGTCATCTGATCTTGACCAAAATTTGCAAATCTGTTCGAAGCATATAATATTAATAATGGCCGAGCTTAAGGACGCCAACATTGAAAACAAAAAAGTTTTTCTCCGAAGATCCATTTTTCGACCAATCGGTCCTATGGCAGCTATAAGATATAGTTATTCGATTTTCACCAAAGTTTGCAAATCTGTCTGAAAGCATATAATATTAATAATGGCCGAGCTTAAGGACGCTAACATTGAAAACAAAAAAGTTTTTTCACTAAGACCCATTTTCCAACCGATCCGTCCCATGGCAGTTTGAAAGCATATAATATTAATAATGGACGAGTTTGAGGACGCTAACACTGAAAACAAACATGTTTTTCTCACTAAGACCCATTTTCCGACCGATTGTTCCTATGGCAGCTATAAGATATAGTCATCCGATCTTGACCAAAATTTGCAAATCTGTTTGAAAGCATATGCTATTAATAATGGCCGAGCTTAAGGACGCTAACATTGAACACAAAAAAATTTTTCTCACTATGACCCATTTTCTGACCGAAGGTTCCTATGGCAACTATAACATATAGTTATCCGATCTTGACAAAAGCTTGCAAATCTGTTTGAAAGCATATAATAAAAATAATGGACGTGTTTGAGCACGCTTACATTGAAAACAAAAAAGTTTTTCTCAGTAAGACCCATTTTCCGACCGATGGTTCCTATGACAGCTAAAAGGTATAGTCATCCGATTTTGACCAAAGTTTGCAAATCTGTTTGAAATCATATGATATTAATAATGGACGAGTTTGCGGACGCTAACATTAAAAAGAAAAAAGTTTTTCTTACTAAGACCCATTTTCCAACCGATCGGTCCAATGGCAGCTATAAGATATAGTCATCCGATCCGGTCGGTTCCAACATATTTGCAGCGTGCAATAAAAATAAGACTCTGCTCAAAATTTCAGATCGATAGCTTCAAAACTGAGAGACTAGTTTACGTAGAAGTAGACAGACAGACGGATGGACAAAGCTCAATCGACTCAGCTCGTCGCCCTGATCAAGAATATATATAGCTTATGGGGTCGGAAATGAATATTTCTATACGTTGCAAGCTTCTGGGCAAAATTATAATACACTTTGCAAGGGTATAAATATTCAGTGAACATTTTGAATCTTCTTTAACTTTTTCATTTAACAAATAATGTACATTTCCGAAAGATCTTGGACTGAGGTATTAATTATGAAATTGGGTTTGAATTACTTTTCTTATCCCAAAGAGCTTTAAAATCATGAAATTTATTAGAAGGAATTTCTGAATAATATTCTGAATAATATAAAGTTTTTGGTCGCTTGGTGCTTATGGGTTTTCTTGGTTCGTTTCAAAATGGTCGTACTTAAGTTTTAAATTATCTAAATTTTATTTATTTCGTTTAAGAATTGTTTTAATTGGTTTCCCTATTAAAAACAAACAAAAATTACCTTGTGTTTCCTTTTAGTATACATTCAAGAACTCTTGGCCCTGCTAAAACGATCGCTGTACAGATTGGCCAGCCACTAGCAGCAGGCACTGCAAACAATGAGACTTAATTACAACAATTGGTAAACAAAATCTTCAAAAAACCAAAGCATCATTTCGGGCTGAAATTTTACACCATTGGAATTCCTATTTGTTTATTCGCCAATACAAGTTGTATAAAAGCTTTGCAGGTTTTTCGAAGCATGAAAAGCAATAAGTTCGCTAATGAATGAATTGTGGTAATTCTCGAAACAAGGCTGTACGGCCATACCATTGCTACTTCAAAAAAAGTTGTAATTAATCTCTGTTGATTTGTGTTGATTATATTGAATTATAATTAACCGTGTTGACCTCGAGCCGGGTAAAAAAAATTTTGACTAAAAGCAAAAACAGGTCGCTAAAACCATATTCACTCTATTGGTAAAGTGAAATTAGAAAACAATTTCCAATTTAAGAAATCTGAATATTTAAGTAGTAAGCATTTATAGCTGAAAGTTTGGTTTTTTGAAACTCGAATACTGGCTAGGTGTCCATACTGCTCGACTTCGAGTAAATGATTCTATTGCTTTATGTATCGACAGGCATCATAGTATGACCTGGTGGCAAATATGAAATGTCAATACATATATTAAACGTGGATGATGAAATAAAGTACTTAATCATGGTCAACATGACTTTGTTTCGATTTTGTCCTGCCAACTATCACAATATACGGTTAGTTTTACTTTTATCTAGAATTCGATAAATTATAGGGGTGTTCCTGCAAGTGATTTTAATTCTGATTCTGATTTTAATTTCGGTGTGACCAGATAATCTGCAGAAAACCGCAAAAAAAACTGTCTCACAAAATCATAATCAAACCACTTTACAGGAACGACCTAAAAATCATGTTGATTATCGTCAGCTTGGTCGAATATAAATATAAGATACAATTTATTTTAATAAACACCGGAAAATGCTGTACCCAAAACTGCAAAAGAAAACGGTTCGGTTCGCCAACTATTTTGAGGCAAAAGTTTGAGTAAATTTATGAAAATGAAGTGGAAACTTGATCTATGCGAAAAGACTTCAATCGTTCCAGCGACGAAGAGTGTTTCAAACTTTCTCTTAAAGGACAGCAATCTTCGTGTTATTATCGGGTGCCAGTGTTTCCACAACATGGGATTTTGTCCATCACCTGCAACTGACTTCTCTTCAAAATAAATCTGGCCTCATGCTGTTGCAGATTGAATTCTGATTCACGTTCTTGGAGATATTGGTGCGGATTCTTCTCGGATTATGAATTGCCTTTCGTGTATGCCCTGGTGGCTGAAAAACCCTTAAAAACCGCACCGTTCTCAATGTGATTACAATATTTAAATGTTTTTTACCACTTAATAAAAGCTTTAAGTCAAAAATGTCTAAATGGAAGGTATAGGGTGTAAATGAAAAGAATCCAAGTGAATCAACCCGAAACCGCGGTACTAGTCATAACTCCCACTTTCTTTTATCAAATTAAACAAATTTTTTAGAATACATTAAGCATTTATGAAGGCTATTGCATATTTTGATATTTGAGTTGCTTCACCATTATTTGTATTTAATTTTTTATTTCCATTGCCTTAAGTTTCCTCTTGTCTCTTGCCAATATTTCCTTAACAAAATTGTCTTTCTTCCATTAAAATTTCTGCTATTCCAATCCCCATAACTGCTCATCAGCTTTATATTTTTGCTCTTCTATATGTAGAAGGTAGAGATGGTCGCGGGACAGGGATTCCCGAGGGACCCGGGTCGGGACGGGACTTAATTGAAAATTGTTGGTCGGGATCGGGACGGGTCGGGATAGACAGTGACTTGATAGTGACTTGACAGTGACTTGACAGTGACTTATCGTCCATCCTAGCTTTACCAAATACAAATTTTTTTCCATATCCTAAATATTGAGTAACTTAATCCAGTCATAAAAACTAAAAAATTTAAATTATATAAATTCTCACATTAATTCAATGAATTCAGTAAACTCACTTTAAAAAAAAAGAGAATAACAAATGTGCATAAAATTAAATTGCTTAATGCTAAGCTATTTAAAGTCATTGCTTTATTGTTTGCTTAGAATTCCCCTTTTCCGTGCTCATTTCCAACAATGTTTAGCCTTCAGCTTGGTCCCTTAACTCGGCTGAGTACAAGCTTCCGCTTGGGGCAAAAGTCGTGTTTAATTGTCATCATCATTGGTAACATTCAGCATCAGCATCCCCACTGACTTGTAGTTTTTAATTTGTTGTTTATACGCCTCCCCCCCTTTCCGCGCCCCTTGCCGACAGCCCCCTTTGTTTGGGGGGGGGGCCCTTTTCGTTATGCTCCATTAAAGCGGAAGCGGAAATCGCTAAGCTATTGCCCGGCGGCTAATGAGCACATTCAGGCACTTGACATTGTACATTGTAGTGAGACTCAGAGAGAGAGAGAGAGAGAGAACGGCAATTAGGGACGAGGGTTTACGAGTGTCAAATGCAAAAACCGATAAAACGAAAATCATTTCAACTGAAATCAATTTTTGAACAAGGCAAGCAAAGGCCGTCGCCTGAGTGTGAGTGTGAGTGTGAGTGTGTATATTATTAACACATATCTTTGTGCAATAAATAATAACCTTGCCAAATCGTTTGACTTCGTTTCTTGGCTTGGCAACGCTACGTTGCTCATACGCCGCGTTGCAATAAAGAAATCGAAAAATGAAACACAAAATTTTTGCGTGCTCTTGTGTGTGTGTGTGTCTTTATCGCCCCAAACAATCGAAAAACGAACGAAATAGTTATAAACTTTGCACTTTTATTAGCAATATATGAGTGCAGTTGTCTTAGTGAACTTTGCATTTGTCGCCGGAATTAGAGCATGGCTATCCATCTATCCGTATGAGAGGAGAACGAATTAACATAATAAATGGCCCCATAAATATTAAACGCAAACTAGTTGCAGCAATTTATTATTGGTCGGCACTTTTCGAACTCGATTTGCCGCTTTTAGCGCTCATTATACAATTGGCTTAGCCTCAAAGCCACCTAAGCCACCACAATGCGTCTCAAGTGGATACCCCCAAAATCACAAAAATCAAAAGAGAAGGCAACCATTTGATGGCCAAACCTTTGAAAAGAAATCCTTCGCTTGCAGTTGAACAACAATTTTTTTATTTGGTTAATTTGTGCTAATTATTTAAGACAATTTGACAAACGGCGGGGAAACACTTAAGCAAACCAAAGTAGAAAAAAAAAGAAAACAAAACAAAAATCAACATGCTTAAGTAGTTAAACTTGAAATCTGCAGCCATAATGAAGTTATCCAGATGCCATCCATTGCCATCCATTAACAAAAACTGAATCCGTTTTGTATGAAAACCAAATGTTGACCCAACCAATTATTTAAAAATATTGCACCCAGAGGAATCTAGCATGAATTGGCGAAACTGAAATCGGCTTCAATTTAGATTTTTATACTCTGTACCAAAGGTACACAGGGAAAAAAAATGCGAGATATCCGGGTCAAGCCCGGATATTCTCAAACCAAGTACGTGAAGGATTGATTTGAGTACGTATTTTTCCATCCCGGAATTCTTGTCTTGTTCCCGTCCTTAGCTCACACGGTATTCATTTCATCTCGTCTTGATCCCTCAGCCGGATCCAATTAAGAAGGTCCGATATGGACTTAAGCTTGATATTCGTACTTGATTTGATCTCGAAGTCGTCTTGGTGCAAGAATACCCGAGATTAAAATGAGCTCGATACTTGAACTATATTCAATACGAAAACGAATTGTATCAAAAATGACTGAGATTGATTTTAGCTCGATGTTAAAACTCATTTTGTCCCCAAAGAAAGCATCCCACTAGAACTCCATGCTACTTTTTTTAACGACCTTTTTGATTATCAAACCAGCAAGTTCTATCCGGCTCGAGGTCATTAGTTTGCATACAACAGTAAAAACAGGACACAAACAACATTGTAATGGACCCTGCGGTCCTTGCCTATAGGCATAGCCTCGAAACTGTTCACTATTGAATACTCTTCAATAGACTTGACCCATCAAATGCAATTCAGTAGCTACCTTCGCATACTGGAAGTGCTATAACTGGTAGGGAATCACAAGGCAACGGTTAGTGCAAAAATCCACCAATAACTGCAAGAATGTCAGAAAAATTTGTGTATGTGTGCGTACCCATTTACCCTGAGAGAGCTTTTCACTCTCAAATACGAACTTGCTCTCAGTTTCTTTTCGCTCTTTCGCTTAGACAGTGGAGTTCCATTTGATTTTCAAGTAGGATCCGTACTTGAAATAAGCATTTTCAGATTGATCCAAGCCTTTTAAGATTGTTCCAATTCTTTCGTTCTGGATGCAAGTAGAATCTGGTATGACTCTTTATCAATTTGCTGAAGGAATGATAAAGATCGGCTAAACGATACCCTACTACTTAAGTTTCGGGGACTTCCGCCTTGGTTCATCTGCTGAGCAGATCAACAGCGTTTTGCGAAACTGTCACCTAAGAGAGGCTCTCATTTCAATTTATCATCTTCTTCAGCAACCGTTGTCAGACTGCGTTTTATTCCGGGCTCGTCATTGCCCTTATGTTCTCGATGCTGTGCTTTTTCTTGCTTTTAAGAGCAGCGCTCTTTCCCATTTTTCATCCGCTAGCTGAGCAATATCTTCACGAGCCCACTTCGTTGGATTTGCTTCCATTCAGTAACAATCTGGATTTAGCTCGACATCTACACAGCGTCCACCTGTTCAAACTCTTCAATCTTATTCACCTATTGAGTTGCCGATTAACCCAGATAATTCCTTGCGTTTAGTTAGCAACTCGCTTTCCACTGCATATGTGGCTTCTTCAGGCCTTCCGTTTGTATGTATAATCATAACTCTGAGTTTCTGCTATATGCCGATCAGTTAAATCCTTTAGTGATAGTCGCTTGTTGCATTTTGATCTAGATAAGGTCAGTTATGGTATGCTTTCAACTTACTTCCCCTTGATCCTAACAAATGCTTTATTGTTAGATATAGCAAATGCTTCTACAATAATACGGCCACTTATTCGATTTCTTATCAAACTTTATCGAGCCGGGTTGAGGCAATTGATTTGAGCAGTGGAATTCGACATAAAATTGCTCTTTAATGAAAACCTAAATTCCAGACATATTCCATGTTTGACTTTGTCAAGCGCAATGACAGCCAATATATTTCAAACTATTTGTCAATCCTTGAAACTATGGAATGTAAGGCAGTTTCGGTGGATCTGACTTTGCAGTATACGTGCTGCGTAGTTGCTAAGGGAGAAGGGTTAACAGTGTGCCTTAGGTAGGCGTCAATTAGTCTTTCAAGGGTTTTAAGTAGAAATGAGAATAGACTTATTGGCTAGCATGTGAATTAGGGCGGGT
>JBAMBO010003609.1:0-50828 GCA_037044535.1 Lordiphosa magnipectinata
CTGTACACTAGGGTGTCCCAAAAAAAAATTTTGGTTTTTGCTCAGCCATTTTCTGAAAGCTTATAGGGGTAAGTATTTTGAGTTTTTTTTTCAGATTTTTCGGAAAACGTTTAGAGGTAGCGCAAGTCGAATTTTACCCAAAATGAGTATTTTTTGTACTGTTTTTGAATTTTACTTATAACTTGGTCAATAACCACGATTTTCTTAGTTTTCAAATCAACATTTTTAAAGAAAAATGTTCAAATTTTACTTTTTAGAACATAAAGGATAAGTTTTGGCTATGCTTTTGCTCATTTAGGTACCATATATAACATTTTTTCGTAAATTTTGCACAAATTTTGTAATTTTGTATTTCTATGAAAATCAAAAAAACTAGTGATGCAGTTTAAAAGATGGGTAAAAATTTTAGTTTGCCCTCACCGTTCTAGAGTTATACTGTTTTAAAGCTTTGTGTCCCTTGCATGAAACTAATAATATTATAAGCGGTTTGCCAGTTAAGTTAAATATGAGATTTTTCGCGTTTACTGTTTGTTTTTCCGCTCAAGAAACCGAAGTTTATATACCCTTGTAGCTTGATGGCGCCACTACTTTGAGCATTTGCTTGCCAGTTTATTATATGGCAGCTAGAACTACTTTTTCGACCGATAGTTCCAATGGCAGCTATATGTTATAGTCATCCGATTTGGATCAAACTTGTTAGAATTGTGTAGCAGCATATAATATTGATCAGTAACAAGTTTGGGAGAGAATAGCATTGAAAAAAAAAAGTTTTTCCTACTAAGACTTTTTTTCAGACATATCTCTTGTATGGCAGCTATACAATATAGTTGGCCGATTTTCATAAAACTTGGTGGAATTATGTGAAAGCATAGAAAACTTAGAAATACGAGGTTTGGGAACGTTGGCGTTGAAGACAAAAAAGTTTTTCTCACTAAAACTACTTTTTCGACCAATGGTTCCTATGGCAGCTATATGATATAGTCATCCGATCCGGCCGGTCAAAAATATTTACGCCTATAAGCTTTCAGAAAATGCCTGAGCACCCTTTAAAATAAAATAAAAATTGTTTTTGGGACAGCCTTCACACTGTGACTCTATTTTCTGTGACAATTTGTGACACAATTCAACATTGTTCACATTGGCGTAACCGAAAGTATGAGACACTAAGTGTCAAGGCATTTCACATTGCGTTGTGACACTGAAATGTGACTCTCCGTGACGCAACGTTGACCCAGAATTATTCATAGCTTGGATGACTTGTGAGTTACTTTTCAGCAGGGATGCAAAAAATGCTTGGAAATTGGAAATGGTTAGGTTCATTGGTGGACTTATAAAATTCTGCTGGTTCGAGTACCGGTTGCTTTACTTATAGAACCAAATTCATAAGATCTGAACTTCGTTCAGCAATTCGCGTCACATTAAAAACTGCTGGGCCCCATTTTGGTTGAAGAGAACGCATTTAGTTTGATGTGTCTATTAACAACTTTGGACTAAAGCCCAAGAGACCGCAATTAATAGTGCTATCAATCAAAAGCACTGATTCCCACTGCCGCACAGACTTACCCAATCAAAGTTCATTCGCTTGAAATAAAAAAAAGTTATAACAGAATTCAATCCCAAAAAAGCACCAGGACATGATCTTATGACGCCTAAAATGATTATGGAACTTCCAAGTCCTGCCATTACATACATCTCGAGAATCTTCAATGCCGTACTGCGATGTGGATACTTTCCAATTCAGTGGAAGAAATCAACAATCATAATGATTCAGTAACCAGGAAAGGGTAAAACACAAGCGACATCATATAGACAGATTAGCCTGCTACCTTGCTTATCAAAAGTATTTGAGATCTTACTTCGCAAAATTGATACACCCATGCACAAAATATAATTCCTTCACATCAATTTGGGTTCCAAAACACGGGACCATTGAGCAAGTCAACCGTTTAACTTCAGATATTCGGACTGCGTATGAGCACCACGAATACTGCTCTGCCATTTTCCTAGATGTTGCCCAAGCGTTTGACCGCGTTTGGTTGGGCGGGCTTATATATAAAATTAGGACACTGCTTCCTCCAAATACAAACAAACTCTTAGGGCCGTTTTCTCATGTTGGTGTTTTTGCAAATCTAGGTGGATTTGCTGCATTTGCTTTGCTCATGTTCAATGCTAACAATCTAGATGACATTCGCAGCAATCTACTTCACCCTCATTGATTTTAAAACCATCTACATTCTTATGCAAATTAAGTATTTTTGTGTATCCGCGCATATGGTCACACTGGAAAATATTTGAAAACAAAAAACAACTGCTGCTAATGCATTAAAGTCTGAATTGTTATTAAGTAAACCAAAAATGGAAAATATTGGATGTGCCTTTAATATAAGAACACCTGCAGACATTGCTGAAATTACAGATGCACATTCTAATTCCCCTAGTTCATTGCTTAAGCTAAGTTTACACATCCAAATAATTTGGCTAAATTTTGATAAAAATAGCCATGATTAAAGATTTTACAGGATTAAAAACTTAAACTGTGGTTCCATACGCAAATAATTCGATTAAATATGGCCGGAAAGTTCCACAATTTGGCATATATAGCCCAATTTTCATGAAAATTTTTCCAAATTATTTGCCTGTCTGAACATAGCTTTCGACCTACTGTTTAATATCCCATCATAGTAACAAGACGTTCCAAAAGAAAAACCTTCTCCTCCTCTGTAAAATTCTTGCTTTAATTTTTAAAATTGGCGCGCAATAAAAAAGACAAGACTCAGCCGACTGCAGAGGTGCTGCCAACCTAGTATTATACCATTCCAGCCCTCCCGGTGTGACCGTGGCGTAAATGCCCGAATTTATAATCAACCTACATGAGATAACCAATTGAACAAAAACCATCTAGATGCGAAATCTAGATGGATTTCGATTTGAGCAAAAACATGAACATGAGAAAACGGCCCTAAATATCAGGTTCATTTATTTATATATTTTTGCTAGACCGATTGACTGACTAACAAATCAGCTCACCGCCCAAACGGGATCATTCTGAAAGAAAAATCCACCCTCAAAGACAGAAAAAATTGAGAATTTCATTATTGAATCTAGAAGTTATTCCACCTATTCATTAACGACATCCCACAAGTTCTTCAATATTATGACTATCAGGGATTTCAAATAAAGGGTATGGAAAGGAATAAAATTAAATTAAAAGATTATTTTCTGATTTTTATTTCTTTGTTATTTTTCCCATATTTTGTTTTGTGAACGCAATTTGTGTTTGAACAGTCACTTTTCTGTGAATTGCAACAAGACTAAAAGCAGCCTTGGAAGAATTCAATGATCCCTACACCATCAAACTCAATTACACATCACTGGTGGACCTTACCTGGCATTGGCCTTTAGCTGGATTTGAGTTGAATTACTTTCTTATATTCATTGTTAAACTTAGAGGTCTAAATAAATAAATAAAAAAAAAAAAAAATATATAATCAAAATCATTTTTGTTAGTCATAAAATTTTAGCATAATTTGCTTGAAGTCTGCTTAGACCAATCATTCTCTCCTCCATATAGATGCACCACAAACAAAGAGCTCAATAAATAGACATTGAATGGATTATTTTAACCATTTCAAACTCATTTCACTGAGCATACTTCCGCAGTTCAAAGTCTTATATAAGTCAAGCAAAGCTCGTCCTTAACTCGCTCCAGTTGTTGTCTTGTAGTAGTTTCGTTTATAACTTAATCAGAATTACTTTGTTAATAATAATAATTATTTAAATAAATTTTGCACTAAAGATCAAAATTGTGTATCTCAATTTAAAAACAGCAGCCGGCCCCTTTTTGTGTGGGGCAACCAACCTGTATCGCAGGCAGCTATCAACCAAGGCTAACCAAAAGCTTAACTATTTATATGGCTCTCCCTCCGCCAACCTCCTACAATCTATAATTTGGCCACATTCCAACAGTTTGTTGCCACATGCAAATCTGCCAAGTCTAGAGCCCTTTTTTACTCTCCTGCTGCCCCACAACTAGCACTTAACTTGGCTTTGATTTGAAGTTCGTGTCCCTATGCGAACTCCTAACACCTTGGACTCTGTCTGCTGCCGCAGCGAGTGATCTCTGTTTGAGTGAGTGATTACAGTTTTGGAGTTTGCAGAGCTTGGAAGTCGGTCGCCATAACAGGTTACCCATGGGAAATCTTTGGCAAAGACGAGACCAATTACCTGGGCTCCGGCTGCTGATTTTGATTTTGAAATTTGAACTTGAGGCTAAAGGTAAAAATTGTTTGTCGAGTAATTGCCGCATAACGAGCTGAAGCTGGAGTGAGCCGGTGCATTGGAGAGCTAAAGCTGGAGTTGCAAATGTTGAGCCTGCAGGCGCAAAGAGTTGGCGTTGGCGTTGGAGTTGGAGTTGGTGTTGTTGGCGGTGGATGTGGATTTGCTGCCCACAAAAGCTGAGTGCGTTAGAATAAACGGACAGGGCAGGCGGGCAGGCAGGTCTTTAACCCTGCAAAAGTATAGAAAATTTAGAGAAAAACTTAAAACTGAAATAATATTTTAGCGTTAAGGTATTTTAAGACAGAAACGAGGGTAACACTGTAAATAAGAATGGATAAAGCGACCGAGTAGACAGACAGACGCTGTAAATAAAGTGGACAAGTCAAACCCGTATTGACAATGTAAATAGTAAACCGTTTGTAAATGTAAAAAATCCCGTAAATCTTCAAAAATTATGATTTGCTTTTGCAAATATTCTTTAGTAATCTATGTAATTTCCACTCCAATTTAGTTAATTCCAACCAACTTCTAAGGGTTAACATCAACGTCTAACCAACGCCCCAACCCACCAAAGTCGTGCAAATACCAAACCAAAAAAAAGCACAAAAAACTCTTGAAATTCAGCGTCAGGTGCATTTCCATCAGAGATAATGCCATGTTGCTGTTGTTTCTGTTGTTGCATCGATTGCGGAAAACTTGGCACAGCCAAACATTATTTGGTAGAAGCTATCACAGCTTGGTGATCACAGCAGCAGCAGCAGCAAGCGGGAGACCCAGCAATTGTCTGAAATTTTCGTTTTCAACTTCAACTGTGTGAGGCATATTATTTGCACTTTATTATCACGTTAGCCAAATGAGCGAAACGTGCAGATCACAGAGATGGAGAGATGGAGAGCTGCAGAGCAGGCGGAGGGAACCGCAGCTACGGGAGTTGGCCAGTGGCTCTCACCTTTGACCTTTTTTCCGTATGCCAGCTGGGAATGATAAGCGCGGGCTAACTCTAACAAAAAAAAAAAAACAAAACAAAAACACCACAACAAAATTCTTTCAACATTTTAGAGCGGTGGAAGTGGGCGTGTCTGGGCAAAGGCGTGTGCCATAATAATATTCCATTTGGCAACTGCTAAAACGGCATCTCGTTATCTTGCTTAATCTCTGCCAGGCATTTCATATTAGTTTCATTTTAGTTTAGATTTTTTTTTTTGGTAAAATATTTATTTATTATGCAGTTGGCATATAAATTGCATTTTACTTGTGGAGGTTTTGTTGATTGGCTTTAAGAACAGTTGGGGGAAAACTCTTGAGGCTAAGGACCAGACATGTTAAAAATTTGTATAATTTGTATGTAAATGATATCGAATTCGTTTGAATATTTGGAAATGAAGAAATCAAGTGGGAAAATAAGACCAAATTAGCATATCTTTAGACTGTTCTTTCTGTTCTTTCTAATATTTAATTAGTGAGTTTAGCTGGCTCTAGGTCCGAAAAAGTTTCACAAGTTTTAAGCTTTTGCACTTAGAAAAGTTCAGCCTCAAAGCTTAAGCATTACCACCAGAAAGATGGAAGCACTCATTGCTTGTCTATTTTTACTTTCATTGCTTTTAGCAGTTCCCAACTGATCTAAGCAATGATTGTATGGAGAGACAGTTGGCAATCATGCTTTCTTCAGCGAAAAGCCTACTAAAGAGTCATTAGGTATGACGATGAAATAGTTCTGTACAAGCAACCAGCTCTTTTTGGTGGTAAAATGCATAAGTTGTAAACAAACGCAACTTTTTCGGACCTAGAGCCAGCTAAACTCACTAATTATATATATATATATAAATAAATTTAATTCCAAGTTTGGATTCGTTTCAAGCGTTCTTAAAAAATAGTCGAAATTTCGATATTTTTCATATGACCTTAGATTGTTATGAATATTTGATAGACGGCAATGGTATACGGCTAAATATGGAAGGTGTAGTTCAATCGGTCAAAAGAATAACCAAATTTTGAACATTTTTATAGTACACTTGGCCCTCGCTTAACACGGACTCTTTTAGCACGAACTCGGTCTTACACGGTTACAAATTTGCTCCCATCCCCCTTTTAACACGTTAAAAACCTCGCTCTTACACGATTGCAAAGTATCGATATATATTTTTTTTTGCTGTCAATTAACGCGTTAGTGCCTTTGTGCTTGTGTCATACGCATGGGGTGCTTGTCGAAAAAGGGGAATCCCACATTTGATCTGTCAGATGTAAGCGTGTTTTAGTAGGTGCAAAAATCTTGAGCTTTGCAGACGCTTAAATAAAAAGTCAAAGTTTTTGTGGTAAGTAAAAAGGTGGTACAGCTTGACTAAATCAAAAAGTTAATACATACATAATTAAAATAAATAAATTTCAGCTTTTACAATGGCAGAAAGAAAGAACAGAGCTCCTTTAAAACGAAAAGTCATTTCTATAGAATCAAAAATACAAATTCTAAGCCGCTTAGACAATGGGCAAACTGCCACGGAAATTGCAAGAAGGCTTGATTTAAATGAGGCAACAGTTCGCACCATCAAAAAGAATGAAACTGAAATCCGACGTGCAGGATGCATTGGGTCATCTATATCTACAAAATTTACCAGTAGAGCACGTGCACCAATTTTGGAGAAAATGGAAAGAGCACTTAGCATTTGGATTGACGATAGCTACGAAAAAAACATCCCTTTAAGCCAGCGGATCATTCAGGAAAAGGCACTCAGGATTTATGGACTGCTCGAGCAAAATGGAGAGCCCTCTTCCAGCATAGATTTCGTTGCTAGTAATGGATGGTTCGAGAAATTTAAAAAAAGGTTCTCCATTCATAGCCTCAAATTTAAGGGCGAAGCGGCATCAGCCGATGATGCAGCTGCTACCACATACCCAGAAGAAATTCAGGGATTCATTAAAGAAGAGGAATTCCTGCCCGACCAAGTTTTCAATGCGGATGAAACTGGACTTTGCTGGAAAAAAATGCCAAATTGAACTTTCTTATCAAAGAATGAAAAAGTAGCTCCCGGCTTTAAGGCACAAAAAGAAAGCTGTGTAGTAATGCATCAGGCGACTTTCAAGTAAAGCCAATGCTTGTTTATAAGTCTTTCAATCTCCGTGAGTTTAAAGGGATAGACAAGAGCAAATTACCCGTTTACTGGAAAGCAAATTCCAAAGCTTGGGTAACTGCAGAATTATTTAAAGACTGGTTCTTGAATTGTTTTACTCCTGAGGTTGAAAAATATTAAAAAAAAAAGAATTTACACTTTAAAGCACTATTATTATTGGACAATGCCCCAGGACATCTAAAAGATTTAACCCATCCGAATGTCAAAATAAAATTTCTTCCACCTAATACAACATCACTTGTGCAGCCAATGGATCAGGGTATAAATTACACTTTCAAGACATATTACATCAGGCGCTCTATACGCTGGATTTTGGATACAACTGAAACTGACTCCATCGATGTAACCAGTGCCTGGAAGAAATTTTTTATTAAAGATAGCCTTGAGTTGGTAAACTTATCTTTAAAAGAGATTAAGGTGTCAACATTAAATAGATGCTGGAGGAAATTATGGCCAGAGGTTGTTAAAAGCCATGAAATAGAAGTGCCAAAACGTGGATTCCAGGATATATTGGACCTTGCTCACTTGATTAAAGGTGAAGGTTTCGACGACAAGGCAAATGATGATTTGCAAGAGTTGTTTGAAGATGAAGAAATAAATGACGAGTCATTGCTTGAGATTGCTGTGAATGAAGCAAACAATTCGAAATCAGATGACAGCAGCTCTGAAGAAGCCGATCAGATTAGTTTAACGATAGAAAAGCTCCAAGAAGGATTCGCATATGCTAGCAGCTTGGAATCGTGCTTATTAAATTCAAATCCGATCATCGAACGACGACTTAAGTTAAAGAGAGAGTTGGAAAAAATACTTTAGCTTTGTAAGGAGTGCTATAAAGAAGCTTTAAAAGCCACCAAACAATCGAAAATGGCTGATTTTTTTTTTTGATAAGGAGCCACCAAAATAGAAAACATGTTGAAACAAACTGGCTTAAACTGTAAATGCCACCAAATGCATTTCAAATTTGATATGAATAGAAACATATGATCTCCTTACTTTTTAACATTTTTAAGTTTCTATAAAGTTTAACCTGTTAATTAATTATATGAAGCAACTTTTTTAATTTAATACCAACTTTTAATTTTGAAAATATGAATGTTATGCATTTATTAAAGGCATATACATAATAACTTTTGGTTAATTTTGAACAAATGTATGAAACTTTAATAAAAACAGACCAAATTTGAACAATAAAAAATTTTTTTTGCTGCCCTTATTTTGTACTGAATCCATGTTTCGCTTAACGCGATTTCGCTTAACACGAGGATTTCTAGGAACGTAACCCCCGTGTTAAGCGAGGGCCAAATGTACTTACTTACAAAAAATATGCAAAATCTACACGAATATGTAGGATTTCTACACGTTTTGACTGGGATTTTCAACTCATTACTTTTTTGTAGCTTTTCTGCATGCCGCGTTTAGTTTTCTCATTTCTACATGTTCTATGATTGAAAAGGGCACGACGCTGTTAAGCCACAAAAAACCCCTGTTTGATTGCATTTGGGCAATTTAAACAACTGGAGCTTGTGTTGACTGCGGGTAGAGAATTTCCCCCACTAACAACAGAAGGGCCGGTATGGGGCATGCACACACATACAAAGCTTTTGTGATTTGGCGATTGCTACTGCTCCTTTGGCATTCTTAAGCGGTCATAGCAATTCTGTCAAGAGGTAGCCTCTGTCAACTCATTAAAGATAGGCAAAGATCGCTGATGATTGAATTGAGAAAATTCATGAAATAGCCATACGATTTACCAGCCTCCTTAGTGGTGTTGAACGTGTCTTGTTTTGGAAAATTTATGAACATAAATCAATTATTGACCTGAAGCCTGCTAAAAGTGATTTTAGCTATAGATTTGATATGATTTTAACCATAGATCGTAAATCTCACGTCACTGACCGAAAATACAAATATAAAAGGGGCCTGGGCTTCCCGCAACCGAATGTGTTCTGTTATCGTGCTCACTGTTAAGTGGCTGCGGTTGACCACACAGCACTGATCGGTCTGACAGCAACCGAATAACAGGCCCAACTCACTCAATTGGTCTTAAATTGCGTGCTGCTCGAAGACCAAACTCTCAAAATGTTATTTGAAAAGGTTGCAGACTCAAGAGCAGTGCCGGCCAAATGGAGAGGACCAAAAAGTGGGCTTGTGTTGGTGAGCAAGAGAGCTCTCTTCAGACTACAGCCGTTTTACTAACTATTCAGTGTTCATCGATTCACATAATCATGAGTTCGGCTTGCGTTTGATAAAAAACACGACTGACTTCGGCTCCTGGTAGCTATGGCTGGCCGGCTCTGCTCAAGAGTTGCGCCAGAGTTTAACATAAGCAAAGAGAGAGTCTATGAGAGAGAGAGATATCATATCGTTAGCCGAGCCTTACACACCGATGCATACATACGAAGAAGACCTTTTGAATTCGGGAATTAGAAAAAGACCTAAGAAGAAAAAAATCAAAAAAATGTGTTTCTCTCCTCGCACAACCAAATAGAAGCAGAGCTACGCTCTCTTCAAGGTTGTATCGGTACGAAAGCTGTCGTTTTCTGACAAAGGCAAACGGGGGACCGATTTTTGCGACGTCTGATTTTAACTATGAACTTAAAATTAGGTAAGTAAATAGAATGTAACATTTTTTATCAGTTCAAGATCGGTACCTAACCTGACTAAACCGGTTCAAAAGTGCTTTGATATATGTATGCTATGAACGTTAAATTCGATGTTTTCGTTGACAATTTTAACATTAGCCCATCGCAAGACTGAGATTTCTCCCTTTGGAAATACACCCGACATGTCAAGAGACAGCCCTTACAGAGGTTCGTAGTCCAGAGGGAAGATGGATCCTGGGCTCGCTCTAATCTGGAGATAGTCGTAGAGTTTGCCAACAATTTAAAGGATCGATTCACCCACTTCAGTCTTGTTTCCGCTGAGGATGCCGCCACCATTCAAGCTGGACTCTCAACAGAAACTGGCCCACTCTCTCCAAACAGACCCAGTGCGGAGGAAGTGCGTCTACAGATCCGACTAAGGACTGTTTGACGGCAAAACAGTCAAGACACTTCCTGAACTGAGAATTCTGTTCCTGGTATGTTGTTACGTGCAATACTTCCCGACCACTTGGAAGTCTGCTGTAATCGTAATGATTCCCAAGAATGTCAAGGATCTCTCAAAGCCCGACTCCTACCGGCTAATTAGTTTACTGCCAACTTTCTCCAAAATATTTGAAAGAATATTTCTTGGAAGAATGTTAGCAGTTAGCGCTGTCGAAGAAGCTATACCGGACCATCATTTTGGTTTTCGCAGAGGACACTGTGCGCCGCAACAGGTCCACAGACTCTCAAACAACATCTTAAAGGCATTCGAGGACTTTCAATACTGCTCTACCATCTTTCTGGATATAAGACAGGCGTTCGATCTCGTTTGGCACGAGGGCCTGCTATTTAAGCTTAAGTTCCTCCTCCCTCCAGAACAATATCTGCTGATTCGCTCCTTTCTCCTAGGGCGCCGTTTTACGGTTGAGCCGAGAGGCGAGCGATCAATCATCCATCCCATTATATATACTTATACTATACTTTCTGTTCACCTCGGATTTGCCGTATCCAAGAGTCCCATATTTGAAATCTGCGGTTAAATATCTTGGTGTGACATTGGACCGCCGCCTGACCTGGAAAGCACATGTGGTACAAGCAGCTGCTACAGTAGCAGCTAAGGCGAAGGAGCTCGATTGTCTTCTCAAGCCTCGTAGCGGACTTTCGTTGCGATCCAATATCCTTGTTTACAAGGCTATTATCATGCCTTCCTGGACCTAGGGTACGGCATGCTCCACTACACTCAAGAAACTAGAGTACTCCAGTGCATCGCTGGTGCTCCCTAATATGTGAGGCATTCAACTTTATATCGCGATTTGAATGTCTTGCCATTATGCGCCCAAATCAATATGCATACTAGCAAGTATCATGACCGACTGGTGGCCCACTCCAATAGACTTGCATCTGAATTGGCTACTAACAGGCTTAGAAGACGCCTTAACCGACGACATCCCTCAGACCTCTAATTCCATGGAAGGCGTCCCTCGGGCCGCCTCATCAACTTGGCATAAGTGTATTGGTATTGTAGAATTTTTATTTGAATAAATTATTATAGTACTTACTGCACTATTTACACCATTAGTAATTGATTCAAGTACAATGTTCTTGGATTGTTTTCAAAGTGTGTGATTTACTTGGTGGTTACAACTTGGTACTCAGTTACCTGTTAGTATTCGTTTGCTTGAGAATGGCTATGATAATTTGTATCCTTCTTGGGAATTGATCTATACATGCGTTCGATTCTGGTAACTCTGGTTCACACCTACTCTCTTCAAAGCCTCCTTTTCAGAGAGAGCAGCTGAATGTAGCAGAAGGGAGTTCAGATGGGTGTAGTAAAGTTTAAAGCAGGGGCCGACAAAACACACATGCTCATTTTGGAGTTGCGTATTAGTGTTTAGGCACGCCAGAGCGCGCTCACTTAGCACTTCTTTGTTGTTGCAAAAGAGAGCAGCACGAATACTGTCGGTGTGGCGACGTCGCTGCCCTGGAGCGCTGTGGTATACACATTAGATAGGCACGCGCCGGACTCTGGTTTAAATCAACATCATGAATTTTATTCTCTGACGAATATTAAGATTTTTTTAGTGTCTTCTGAAGACTGGATCTTCATGTGCAGGCCTCCAGTTTCTGTTTACAATGGATTATGTTAGTTCCAGGCAGGAGAAGATTTCTTCAGACTGCCTTTGTACACATTTATGCTATTTAAAGATCGGACGAAAGTCGTGTAAATTGTCATGGTTCCTTAATAGAATGAAGCTTTTATAGATTAAATATATTGAAAATAGTCGATTTCCCTTGGCCTCACTTCATAATATTAAAACGTTCAACATATGACACTAGAACCATGGGTCAGAGCTCATTAACTTTATAGTATGTAACATTTAGTATGGCCATAATAATTTTCATTATTCATTTCCTTGAAATCCCCAACAACACACAAACCAAACAAAATACTCACAAATTTTCTTCAACTAAAAACCGAAACATCAAATTTCAATTATCGCAATGGCAAAAGGAAGCCAACCCGCGCGAGCCATAGGCGACGACCCCAAAAGCAACAACAACCACAGCAAGAAAAAACCCAAAAACATGAACAAGTGTCTCAGTCTCAGTCAGAGGGAGTCGAGTGCGAAGAGAAAATGCAAATTTTAAGCTCAAGTCCCCAGCTCCAGCTTCAGTCCCACAGCCAGCTGCCGCCCAGAGGCAGACCGAAACCAAAAACTGAACAAAAGCCAAGCCAAAAGTCTGTTAAAGTGATTTTCACATGGGCAATTAATGTTTCAATAAACGATATTCTGGCATTCTGGTTGCAGCAAATTTGTAGCAAGATGCAGTTGCCTGCAGTTTGCTGCCTGCCGCCTCATGTTGCGGCTAGCAAATGTTATTGAAATTGGCTTTTGATGTTTATTGAAGGCATCTCCCTTTTTGCACTGTTAATTGCCAACCATTTGGCCATTAGCAAACGTATTTATGCTCACGCCTCGCTCACGTTTTGGCCATCAAGCGAACACTCAGGAGGGGGAGGAAGGGGGGTGGGAAGTGCGTGAAAATGCAGGAAAATGTGTTTTGCTAATTGCCAATGTTATGGCCATTTCTTTGCTAAACTTGTGGGAGGCCCAAACACAGCATTCAGCAGATTTGTAAAGAGTTCCAAGACCCCCAGTAAAAAAAAGAACTGAAACCAGAACACATCATCAGATTTCAGCTAATTTACAGGCAAATTTACTGCATAGCGAATATTAATTCACATGTTAACAACAACTCGAACAACACCTACACTGGACTACACACAAAACGATTGACAAGCGGCAACTGTCAACGCGTTGAGACAAAAGCACTGGGACACGCCTCCCTTTGCTCAATTTTAACATAGACAACGCTGGTGGCAACGGAAAATAAAGGGGACGACTTGGATATACCCCTTTAATCAGGGTGGAAAGGATGTAATTAACAGAGCATTAACAGAATGTTAAGACAATGGAATGGTAAGTGCGAAAGTTCTTAATCCAAGTACCGTTCTTATTTCCAGCAAAAGTTTTTGAATTCCGAAAGCCAAATTATTGTACACTTTTCCGTTGAATTTTTCCAAATTAGAAAATCTATTTTAAAATCAGAGCTCCCAAAAAGTGTTCTCTTTTCACAGGCTGTCAGAAAAAATACAGTCATTCTTAGACACTATGAAAAAGTAAAATGATATAACATCTAACCTCTGACTTTTCACAGCGTGATCTTTGCTCAATCAATGAGAGTTTTTTTTCGGTTACTTTGTTCATGTGTTTTCCTGAGACACTTTTCTGGGCAACATTTGTCGAAAGTGTCTTCTTAGCATGTGTGTGTGCCTTAGTTAACTGTAAGTGTGTATGCATGTTTGTGTGCTACTTGGTTGATTGTTGTCTATAAAGTGCAAAGGTCGTCAACTAAGAGTCGTCAAATAAATAATAAAGTGAATTTTTCTTAAATTTGACAATAAGCTTGCTCCAAAGGTTAGCGATATAGACCAAACTTCGCAGATCAGTTTGAACACATTTAATTTTAATGACGATTGAGTTTAAGAGCGCTTACATTGAAAACAAAAACCCATTCTTCGAACGATATTCTCTATGGTAGCTACCAGAAGTAGTCATCCGATCCGGGCGGTTCCGACATATTAGCAGCGTGCAGCCAAAAGAAGACTCTTTCCAAAGTTTCAAAGTTTCAGCTCGATAGCTTTAAAACTGAGGGGCTTTTAAAGCCAAAAAAAAGCGGCAGTGTGGGAGGCGTTAAGCTGGAGCAAGCGAGATTCATCGAATGTGGTGATTGGCAGTTCGCTGAGCAAATGGATTCCCTGCCTAATTCCGGCCGAATGACGGTAAGTTGTAACTAATTAGTCTTTTCGATATCCCCCATTTAATTATTTATTCATCTGCAACACCGAGTCCGGTATTATAGGACATCAGCTCTGAAATGTCAATCCAGCCCAATGAGCAGAGTATGTTTTCCGATGACATTTTAGAGTTTGACTCTACAAACTCTACATTACCGTCATATGCCTATGTAAGTTATATATTTAAATATAAAGATATACAAAGATATTGACTAATTGTCTTTCGCAGCAGGCAAAGCAGTCCAAAAAGCGGAAGGTGGACCAGCCCTCGGAATCCGATGAGTAAGTGGGAATGGAAAAGGATTTAACCCGATCAATCTTCCCATTTTGGGCCACTTAGCTAAGGCAGTTGCCCTCTGCAGTTACAAATTTGCTGTTTGAGTCATTAGATGCTCACAAAAAGAAAAATAATTAGTAAAATAATAGAAATAATTAATAATATAATATTATATGTTAATTTATTTATATGATAAGAATATTTTGAAAAATGAAATAAAAATTTAAATATTGGTAGCACCAGCAGCATCATTTTGCCAAGGTGCAGACCCTGATATCTGAGTTAACAAAATTTCTAATTGTATTCCGCACATGTTTGGGGTATTCTTGCGTATTCTTTAGGTCATATGCGTATCATGTAGTTGTGGAGAGCGCAGCATTATGCTACGAAAGGTACACAGAGTATATTAAGTTTGTGCAAAAGTATGTAACAGGGAGAAGAAATCATTTCCGACCCTATAAAGTATATATAATATATTCTTGATCAGCATCAACAGCCGAGTCGATATAGCCATGTCCGTCTGTCCGTCTGTCTGTCTGTCCGTCTGTATGAACGCACAGATCTCAGAGATAGTAAGAGATAGAGGTTTGACAAGTATGGGACATATATTTCTTATACTTGCAGGCAGATCAAGTTTATTTTCAATTTTTGCCACGCCCCCTCCCGCCACCGCAATCTGGAAAAAACGTCATATCTCCTACAGTGTTGATGATAGATGGTTCGTACCTTCTAGAGATATCTAGTAATCAAAATAATTTTTTGATTTTCTAATGGAATGATAAAGATCGGATGAACGATACACAAGTTATGAGCAAAAAACGGCCCGTCAACTCCCCGCACCTCCCCCATCCATCAATACAGCTTTCCATTGAACAAAGGCAATCATAGTGAGAGAGAGAGACAGAGAGAGAACCTTAGATATGAGCGTATAATAAAAATATTGCACGATAAACGCGTGACTCCTTGGATGTATTATAATATTATAGTCGGGGGCAAATGAACTGGTACAGAGTATGTTATAGTCGGGTTTGACCGACTTTCTCACTTGACTTTTATAGCAAAATTAAATTCCAATTTTGTTCGTGATATCTGCGATTTAGGGCTGCCTTCTAGCTAAGCCCTTGGGCATTAACGATCCGCAATTCATATTCTTAATTTTTTAGAACGTGCTTTCAAATCATTTTAAATTTTTTTAAACAAATAACAGCTGGAAAAAAGTGTGAGGTTACCTTAAAAATACCACATTTGGCATTTTTCGGCGGTTTTGGCATTTTTTGGCTATCTGAGCACACTATTTTGTTTTTAGGTTCCACGATAAATGACTTTTTTGTCGACTATTTTTAAAATATCGTATCGTAGCGATGACGTATCGCTTTGAAATTATTGATATATTTGATATTTTTTATTATTCCCAAAAAAAAGAAAAAAGTAATACTCTGTCTCCCATTAAAAAAATATAGACTATATTGAGCAAACATTACAATATATTTCATAAGATTCGAGTTTTAAATTATTATACATACTAAATATGAATATCTTAAGCAAACACAAAATTTTTCATGATATTCGAGTTTCGTATGTTTTATACATATCAAATACTTTTAGTTCCAATATTCGGATTTAACAGACTTTAAAAATACGCGTTGCGTTGTATGTAAATCCGTCATACGGATACGAGATTCGCAAATGACGCATTTTATAGCAGAATCTAGTCGCTCTGAAGGCACTGAACTATCAGGGGTAGTAAGATACTTTAGAGCGAGTCAGCATGACCGCCTTATGCGAATTTTAGAAGATTAAGGGACTACTTTGCCATGATGTTTGCGGCAAGCTAAGGTATAGCTTCAGCTCACTATTTTGCGACTTGTGCATTGAAACCCCTTTTAAAATCGACCATTAAGTCAACACATCTGAATTTTTTTAAAATATCATTAGCCGCCTGTTGTATCCCGATTGACGAGATGTACATCTTTTTAAACCTGGGATCAAGAAATGACGATTTCACTAATATTTTATTGAATTCCAGTGGCTTGAACCTTGTGCTAGCGCTTGTTTTAATTACTTTCCCGCACAAATTACACTTGGCTGTGCCATTCTTTATCTCGCTGTAGTTAGCTTTTATCAAATTTGAATCCATTTTTCTCTTTGCGTCTCTTAAATGCGTTTGCGCTCGCTACTCAGATCACCGAGTGACCGAGTGAATGCACAAATATCATAAAATATCCCAAAAAAAAATCGCATTTGGACAAAAAAAATATCACGATATATACATATACAGCCATGCTCCCATTTTCGCTTTCGCAAAACTTTTACGATTTTAAACCGGTTTTTGTACCAAATTTGTACTCTAAATCGCAAAATTTTTACGAAAGCGAAAATGGGAGCATGGCTGATATATCAGTTTTTATAAAAAATATCCATATATTTAGGGTATTCACCAGGTCTCGTAAAAGCGTAAATCAAAAAGAGTAAACTCCAAAAGTTTACGACACAACAACAAAACACATAGGAAAAAAATTACCCACTTTTTGTTGCCCTGGGGTATGTTTATAAAATCGCTCGTAAAAGTGTAAAAACTTGACGTGTCAAAGTACCGGCTAAAAGTACTTAGTATCGTACTTATCTGATATAGAAATTTAGATACATATGTTTCTGTGTAGCCGTTGGCTGAGTGGATAGGATTGTCGCCTTGTATTTTTTGATATGCCGGCTCGAATCCCGGTAAAGGATGGTGGAGCAAAAACCTTTTTTTTTTTGATTAAAAAAGTCCAAAACTATGGCCGAGGTCAGAAAAAATGTTCAATCACAAACGATAATAAGAGGAAATATAAAGTCAGTTCCATGGTTCGAACACACACCTTACCGTCTATGAATTATGCATGCAGTGCTCTACGCTACTGAGGCGTCTGAAATTACTTGTAAATAGTAAGTATTGAATCTCAATTAACAGCAATATTCACAGCCTGTCAAAAACAGCTGGTTTACACCAAAAATTAAGAGGGTAAATAGAAGGGACGCTCAATAGCTGCGGCGCGTAAATTTACACAATTACGCTTTTACGCGGGCTGGCGAATACCCTAATTGATATTTTGATATATTATCAACAACCCTACTTTTTTGTGCGCCCAAACAGTTTGGCGTTCTCCGTAACGTGCTTAATCCCGAAGTTCGAACCACACACCTGATCATATTAATAGGTACACACACATCAACTCTGACTTTAAGGTAACAGAAAACAGTTTTATTCATTGTTTGAAACTTAAAAATTGTTTTCAATGGTTTTTAAACTATTTGTTTTTAATAAAATAAACTTAATTGTAACATAGAATAATAATATAACATAAAAGAGATCATTTTGTGTTTCAGATACGTTTTCAGTGTGATCATAATAATAGGTACACTTCAAAATTTTAATTTCCATTTTGTGTTCTTTTTTTAGGTAAATTAGTATTTCCTAACTTAGTATTCAGTGTATCCACCTCTACTTTTGGCCACTACTGCTATTCTTTTTGGCATAATTTAATAAGAGCCTGGCAGGTCTCTACTGGTGTCGCATACCACAGTTTTTGGACACCTTCCCATAATTTTTGTTTATTTGAAAATGAATACTTTGCCAATTTCTTTTTTAAGTCTCCCCACAAGTTTTCAATGGGGTTAAGGTCGGGGGATTGGCTTGGCCACTTCAGAACGTCAACTTTTTGGTCCTCGAAAAATTTAGATGTGTGTTTTTGGGATCATTATCTTGCTGAAATACCCAACGTAATGGCATATTTTCCTCAGCATACGGTACCATAACTGTTTCCAATATGGATTTGTACTCTTCAGCATTCATTTTGTTCGTAGTCTTATAAATTGGACCTACGCCGTACCAGGAGAAGCAACCCCATACCATTATATTGCCACCTCCATGTTTGACTGTTTGTTTTTGTAAACCTTGGATGGAATTCCTTCCATTCCCAAACAAATTAATCTTGGTTTCATCGCTCCATAATATGTTTCTCCATTTTTTCTCCCCGGTGCATCCTACCTACAGTCTTTGTGGTCCCTTGCAAAAGTTTGCCTCATGGTGATATTTTTTTGGCGCAAAAGTGGGACTTTTCTGGCAATTTTTCCTGGTAGGTTGGCATCTTGTAGTCGTCTTCGGATAGTTGGAGCACTAACTGAATTCCCAATTTCGGCTGCAATAGCCTTCGATGACTTAAATGGGTCCTTTTTGCTCAAAGTTACTATGTAGTGGTCAAGGGTTTCTGTTGTTTTTTGTGGCCTTCCACGGGTTTCCTGTCTTGGTTTTCTTTCTAATGCATTTTTAACAAAATTATGAGACCTGTTCATTAATTTGGCGATGGCTCGTAAAGATTTGCCTTCTTTTCTCAGACTAAGAACCAATCGAGCTTCTTCTTTAGCACAATGAGAATTTCGAGCCATTTTTTCTGAAAAAAATAATTATTTAATTCTCTGTATTGACAGGAGCTATACTTAATTTACCTTTAGTTACCAAAAGATCACTGATTACAAAATTATTCACTTGATACTTGTGAGAAACGGAGACTGTACCTATTATTATGATCAGGCGAAATGTGTGGTGGACTCGCAATTTATAGAAAAGCTTTGATATACGGGGCAGCCCCTCTTTCAACTCTTTGTCACAGTGTGGCCAGATATTGACAACGACCAAAAATTAAAAAGTTGTCAACACTAAAAGTACGAAAAAACCATCTATAATTAAAAAATTCCGGTGTGTACCTATTAATATGATCAGGTTTGTATATTCCTGTCTGTTTTTGGAATCAAATTTATGAAGCATCGATCTTAGAATGGTATTCAAAATACCTTAACTTTTTTTTAGTTATTTCTTTAATTCGACTATTTTTTTTGGGTCTGTTGAGAGTTCGAATTAACGGGGTTCGAGCTGTTTGGGGAATTCGCACCAACTTGCATCTATTTGCAGCAACTTGGCATCGCCTTAAACTCTTTGAATAATGGGTATAAATGCAAAATATCGCAAGTTTCATAATGAAAATGTCAACTGGTTGTTTGGTTGTTGGTTCGTTTGGCGTCGAACAAAGTCCAGAAAAGTTCAGCCGCGTGATTCATCGTCAGCCCACACACAAACACACACAATCACACACACACACACACACACGCATAAATACTTATGCAAATTGTATGCTTATGAAGTCGTAGATTGGGGGAGGGGGCAATTGGAGGCTGGTAACTGCACATTTTTCCCCTTTTTTATTAAGCTCTGTTGAGCGTAATTATGCAAAATGCCTGGTACCTCATCAGGTTGCTAGCGAGAGATCAAGAGAGAGAGAGAGAGAGAGATGTGTGGGTGGATGGAGGAGGAGAAGGAATGGTGGTGCCATTTAAGTGGGTGTCACAAACTTGCATTTTCATTGGTTGCCCCACATTTAATCGGCCAAGTTTGAGCTTGAACTTAGCAAAGTGCAGAAATGGCAAACTTCCAACACTTTTTTTTTGGCATTCAAATGGAAACAACTTGAATATTTGTCAATTGATTTGCAGAGATAAGAACTTGGAAGCTGTTTGACTTTGGTTGGAAATTCCAATTTACAGACACTTTTAGGGTGCCGCCGTCATCGTTTGAAGTCGCAGTTCAAGGCACCAAAAGGGCCCCCAACTACCGCAACAACAGCAACAACAACAACAAAAGGCGACGACAATTTGGCAATCATTTTGCATATCAATTGCATTTGATCAATCCACAGATCGCAGGGGAACGTGTTGGCATTTGGATAAAGCAAAAAGTTTTCAACTTAATTACAAATTGAATTCAATTTCAATTTCAGTTTCAGTTTCAGTTTCAGTTTTGTTGATTGTTTTCCTGTCTTGTTGACACTCTCGACCATAAAAAATTCGCTTTAATCGGCGGGTTCAATGTTTTGTTTTCAAAATGTGCCCAGAAAATCCTTGAAATGTGTCAACAGCCTTTTTTGTTTTCATTTTCGTTGAGTTTCCATCTCAATTAATTTACAAAATTGTTGAAATTCTTCCGCAAAAAAACTACAAAATGGAGATTTCATCCCCCCCGTTCGCCAGACGAGACTAGACACTCGCTAGGCCTATGAGAGAAGATGAAGTCAACGCACTTTGCCTCATGAATTTTACTACAATTGCCGCTTTACGCACTTTTTTTTTTTTGTGAATTTTAAGCCAAAATTTATTCATGCGCTGGACAATGTGGACATGTTTTTTTTTTGGCTTGGAAACAAAAGTTAAAAGTGTTGAAAGGATTGGTGAAGATTGAAAGTTGAGAATATTGGTGGATTTCGATAAATTTTTAAAGGATTTTACTTATTAGGAAATTTGGTTGTAAACCATATTTCTTACTTAATGCCTTTTTAACGGTCAAATTTAAAACTTTTGCTAACTTTTGACAGCGCCATCTATTGCTAGTCAACCGAAAAAAAAATGCACTAATCTATTTGCACTGCTTTTAGGCATGTAGGACAGCGCCCTCTGGCGTTCAGGCGAAAAAAGTGCCCTCTAGCGGGTAAAGGTAATTTGGTATTGGCTCAGTGGCGCCCCTTGTTGCAAAAGACAATAGAGCTGCCAGATTAGTGGAACAATGAACAAACTACTGCTTGGAACCCGCGCTTGCACTGCTTTGAAACCCGCGTTTACACTGCTTTGCAACCCGTGCGATAGTTATATCGATAGATTTGCAACCACCCACAATCGATAGCTTTGCCAGCACTAATAGGCGATAGTCAGGCCCTTAGAACCAGCAACAACAATCGGTACAAACTGGTTCAAATTTCATAAAAATTTTTAGAGAAAGAAAAATTTACCAATTTCGCTTTCATTCGTTTGTATAAGTTAAGAAAAAACGATATTTAGTAGCTTAAGGGGCTTCAAAAAATCGAATTTATTTTTTTGCATAAATCTCTACCCAAACTATACAAGAATGTGTCCCTAAAATTTCAGAAGCAAATTCAAAATATTTTTAAAGTTACAGGAGAAATACGATTTTTTATATACGAAAACTTTGACCTGCGATTTCTCTGTTTTTCATTCTTACGATTTTTTCTAATTGGCGGGAAAGATAGGGAAAAAATTAAATGTCCTATCGAAACGAGACAAAATTTATTGTATTCGGGATTAAATTCTCTTCTAGTAGAAAAACTCTCTTCTACCTAAAAAAACTTAAGAAAGTTATGATTAACCCACTTTTTAAACAATCAGAAGTGAATTTTTTTCTTAATTTGCGAAAAATTTTTGAATTTCTCACTTTTTGTTCAATTTTCTTGGTTTAACTAGAAGCTGTTCTATTCAAAAAATATAACATTTTTTGGATTTTTTTGTTTCAGATGGAAATTGCGACCTGCATCTTTTCCGCCTAACGACACATGCACACTCGAGGCGCCTCGGCGAAATGCTTGTACCATGCATAATATGACATATATTTTAAGGAAAAAATTTGAGAAGACTTGAAAGATATTACAATAAAACCTGAAAGTTTCGTTTCAATCGAATATTTCTTTCCTTCCCAAAAAAAGTCCTCGGAAAAATCGAGGCACTCCCCTTAATAAGAGTAAAATGAACACACGTAATAACTACGAAGAAGTCGTTTTTACCATACCTTAACCTATTCGAAACCTCGATCAATGTCTTCTTTTAAAATATTGGGTCCACCTTCTCTATCAAATTCTTCAACCTAATCTTTTGTCTGAATCCTATTTTGTTCGTAAATTTGAGAATAAGCCGTTTGCCACTCTTCCCGTGTCTTCATCCCAGCAAAAAAACGATACCGAAAGTCACCAATACAACTATACTTTTCTGAATTCAGAAATACTATCACACATGGTTTTCAGTATAATTTACGTAGGTCTAGCATGACGCCTAACGGCTTGGCGAATTCTTTCTCATCTAGTTATTGTTGCAGCATGGAGAATGAGTATTAGAGAACCAATTTGCGCTGCCTCTCAATTTTGGTGGTGCTAAAAAGATACTTTACAGAGCCAGTAGGAAAACACAGTGGCTAGAGCGAGACGGACATATTCCCAAATGTACCCAGAGAGAGTAAGTAAGAGCGAACAGCTGACCAAATGTATCTAGAGAGCGTAAATGAGAGCGAACAGCTGACTGAGGCAGCGAAAATTTTATCTCTAATACTCATTGCTCCATGGTTGCAGTTAGGTCTAACGTATGCTATAACGATAGACGATAAACAGCTGTTTAGTTCTTAAGAACTTTGGCCATTTTTCGCGTGGTCGTCGAAGTGAACGGTTAGTGAGTTCAATTGGTTTTAAACAATAATTATAAAAGTGAAATAAATAAATAGTCAATAAATATTTAAAAAAAACAATTCAAAGCTTAGCAAAAAAACGATAATTAAAAGCTATATTAAAAAATTATGAACAGTTAGATGACTTTGCAAGTTTCATGAAGGAGTTGCGGATCTGCTTTGTTCTCCATTAAGCTACGCCGGCTGGCTCAACGGATCCCAGGAGTAAGGTCCATCCCAAAGCCTAGCAGACCGCACAATCCCGAATGTCGACAGACACCTACAAGTGTCATCGCTAACCTCTATTTTCAACTGACAATAAATACTCAAACAAGCAACAAAAAAAAACATTAACTAAACAAACATACTACCACTGTTCCTATGTTCCAGAATTGGATCCCAGAGCGGAATCCTGGCGCACCCACCCTTCCTGCAGCGGACTCATCCACCAGCTGCCCATGTGCTGGCGTCATCTATCCATCTATCCTACTACGTGTCCATGGCGGTCAAAAGGAGATCAACCATATATACATATGTACATATATTTCTTATACTTGCAGGCAGATCAAGTTTATTTTCAATTTTTGCCACGCCCCCTCGCGCCCCCGCAATTTGGAAAAAACGTCATATCTCCTACAGTTTTGATGATAGATGGTTCGTACTTTCTAGAGATATCTAGTACTCAAAATTAATTATCGATTTGCTGAAGGAATGATAAAGATCAGATGAACGATTCTCAAGTTATGAGCAAAAAACGGTCAGTTAACACCCCCCACCCACTCCACCCATAACCTAAGCATTGCGTTCAGCAGAAGCAATCTTAGTGAGAGAGAGAGACTTAGAGAGCGCACTGCGTTGTGCGTTGTGTGTTAACTGGCCGTTTGACTCGTGACCAAATGCGAGCTGCGACATTAAGGGTGCAGAGTATGTTAAAGTCGGGCTTGACCGACTTTCTTTCTTGTTCTTACAATCTATTTCTGGCTTTTCTTTGAAGCACCCCAATCGGCACGCTCCCTATGCCAGGATTTTCCCACGGGACACCCAGCAGTCGGCTAACCCGGCGTTGGAACGGACTCACTTGATTCTTTTTCCTTGTTATTGTGTGGCCCTCTGGCGATCCCGTCTTCTCCAAGACGCTTCTACTTCTCGGACTCTGGCCGACGCACGACGAGTGGGGTTAAGAGAGTAGGGCAAATGGTTGGAGTGGCAGGATCCCTCTACTGCTGAAGTTCTGTGTATTTTTGGCGATGAAGGCAAAAAAGAACACCCGTGGCCGTCCTCGTGCGGACCAGAAGTACGGCCACGCTGGAAGAATCAAGAAAAACTGTCATCAACCACTCTCACTGGCACCTGTGGGATCAACTCACTTTTCTTAAATATTTTTTCTGGTTTTTTTTATTTCACAGTTTGTCTTCATTCAATTAATTTATATTTATTCCGCACAGGGCAATTTCGTTGCAAATAAAACGAATTTCTTTAAAATTTCGGCGTGAGAGCTTTTTATTTTCTTGTATTAGCATTATCTGACTGCCGGTCTTCTTGCGATTTGATTTTTGACTGCCTCTTGGCACCCATTACCACCCCCATATATGGGCTCGTCTCAAATCCCACTGTCCCCTGAGCCTGACCTACCTCAAAGTCATTTGCCGCCTGCTTCTATATAGGGCAGTACCGGCCAAATGGAGAGGACAAAAAAGTGTGCTTGTGTTGGTGAGCAAGAGAGCTATCTCCAGCCTTCAGCTGTTTTACTTGCAATTCAATGTTTACCGAAACACACAATCATAAGTTCGGCTCGCGTTTGCGTAAAAACACGACTGACTTCGGCACGTGGTAGCTATGGCTGGCCGGCTCTGATATAGGGTCATTGGCCGTTTTGAACGACAACCAACGGACAGCCGGTGAGAAGAGCGAGCTTAAGCTTGAGGTCCACTTCCCCTCTACCCCTCACCCTGCGATTGGGATAAGCCTACCGCCTCAAGCCCATCTTAATTCCCTAGAGGGTGCCACTTCGCTACTAAGCTCGAGGGCGTTGCCACCTATGAGAAATTTGGCCGCTACCTACCTCAAACGATCATCTCTAACCTATCGATAACCTAGGTATACATATATGTACGTATACAAGTGCAACATTTTATAGCTTCTAATAAGTTACTATTTGAAAGAAAGAGGCCTGTTCTCAATTCCGAAAACGAGTGGAATTATCGCCAATCGAGCTGATTGCTGTTCTAAATTCCGCAAATCGACAAAAGTTGTGCTGAAAAGCCGGTGAAGTTAAAGGTAATTGCTATTCGTGACTTTAAAATAAATGTTAAACATTTTAAACTAATTATTATAATAATGCTTTACATTCTTAGAAACGATTTGTGTCTTTTATATATTTGTTTGATTTAGAAATAAAATATTTCGCTATCAATACTTTGGAAGTGGGAACATTTCACAATTCCAGGAATTGAATCGAAAACGGTAACAGGCCTGTATAGTTTCTAGTGAATTTTAGAACTACTAAAGAATAAAAAAACCCAATCAGTTTTTCTAACTAAAATATAATTTCTGATGGATTGTCCCATAATAAAAAGAAGAAATTTTATATATATAACATTAATTTCATTTAACTAAAAACTTGTAAATATAATTAAGATATTGAAAACAGAAAATAAAACTGGTTCCGCTTTGATTTTGATACCGGAACCAGTTTAGCTGCCTAGCTTGTGGGTGGCGTGGTTTCTCTCGCACGGTCTCACTGTCCACACTGTCTCTGTCTCACTGTCTTTGCCTCAGTCAACTCTTCCACGCGCCTGCAAACGGTTCCATCCGCACGTGAATAAATTTGCATCTTGTCAAGAAAATGGGCAACTTGGACTTGGACGCCGATGCGGGTGCTTGCTTTAAGCTAAGCTTTGCCACCACAAATGGAAATGGGAATGGCAAATTGCCACCGCCCCCAAATGGCCACAGCCCAGATCAAGGCCTGGTGGAAAACAACAGCAAAGCGGACGAACAGCATAGTTTGCTCATTCAAAGGAAATTCTCAGCACCAGCCTATACGGAAATTCGCACCAGACGCAGTACAGCCAAAGCGGACCAGGCCCTTAAATTCAAGGTGAGACGCCGGCAAAGCAAAGAGAGCCAAAGAGTCAGTGAGGCAGAGAGAGAGAGAGGGAGAGAGTCAGCAGAGAGCGGCTCGTGGATAGCTGAAGGAGGCGGAGGCCGTGCAGTTCTTAGTTCTTTTACCCCTTTTTGGCTTTTCTAGGTCAACCGCCGTACTGCAGTGTTTTCCCTTTCGTTTTGTGCATCATGTTGCCAGTGGTTACACTTTGGTAACCCAATAATAATTGCCCTCCAGTGGGAGGGTTGCCGCCAGCCTTGTGATGTTCAATAATATAAAAACATTGTCATGCCATGCCATGACATGGCCTTATCATAGCGCGTTTTCTATATTATATTTATACGTAAAGCTTTACGGAATGCCAGGCATGGGCATGGCGTGGTGATTCATGCATTATGGGGAGTACGGCGTTGATAAGGGTCTCTCGGTTAAAGCGTAATACTCATGCAACAGTCTAGAGTCTCCCGCATATTTCGGAGAATTTTTTGTACGCGATTTGTTAGGGGGAATTCTTTGCAGTTGAGATTTATCCTAGAATTGGTAATAGATTAAAGATGGATAGTTCGGATAAATGCATTAAAAATGGCTTGGATATGTATTACTAAGTCATAAACCCTTTATTTCAGATTCAGTTTGGATACCAGAACGTGCAAATTTAAGGTGAAATATGCAAAATGTTCTCTTACGTCAATCACTTTGTTCTTCAGTTATAACATTTTTACCTTGTGATTGATTTTATTTACTCTTTTCGTTCAAAATGATCTGACACCTGATCTGATTCCCTTCCTTCCCGTACCTTTAAACCGTAGTTTCCCGTTCTTTACTTAAATTTAAAAATGAAATCATGTTCCTGTTCTGACGTCTTGGGTTCACCGACGTGAAATTTAAATTAAAATTTTTTTTATATATTATTTTAAAAAAAAAATTGTTGAACATTCTTCTAAAAGTGAGCTACATCGTGGTTGCAAACCTCCTTAAAATTTGCAGGGGTTTAAATCCGCGAAAATGTTCAGAGCGGGGTTCATATGGTTCGGGGTTCAGGCATAATTTTGTTCTTCGCTAATTCAGAATCAACATTTTAATCATATTGAGGCTTGATAATATCAAAATAACGAGCTTGGTTATTTAATCAATAATCAGTAATAAGTTAATCATTAGTGTCTTCCAGCAAACTTTCATTATTACTAACTCCAGCGGTTCAACTCGGTACCGGCACCAGCTTGACGCACAAGCAGACGGTTGCAATAACAAAATATATGCAGGGTATGTATCGCAGCTCAACTCAAGCCTCTGATAGGAGTTATTTTTATACCCTTGCAGAGGGTATATTAAAATTGTCCAGTTGGTTTACAAAAAAAAAAAATTAAATGTCCCATTTCTGCTGAAACTATTTTTAAGTGTAGTTTGGATTGGTGATCTCAAATATCGATTTCAAAAATTTTGATTTCTTTCCATTTTTTCGGTAGATGCTCTTACATTTTATGCCATATCACAATTCATAATCGTCAGATGGTGTCAAGCAATATAAGAATCGAAAGGTCATTAAATTGTCAATAATAACGTAGAGCATTGTTTTCAAATCGGCTTAGAAGTTCGAATACATAACCAAATATAATTATAAAAAAATCGATTTTTTGCTCGAAATGCAAAAAAATTTATTTTTAATCGCCTAAGAAAAATATAAAAAAATGCAAAAAAAATTATTTTTATTCTTTTGACTTAAGAATCGCACTTCTACAAAGATAATAAGGTATATTGAAATCTATGAATAAATATTGAAGCTGCATCAATTTAAGTGAAGGAACTAACAGTCAAATTTAAGTATTTTAAGTGTTTAGATATTTTTTTTTTATATTTTCTTTGTTTTTTGGTCAATATTAAAAGTGGGAGAAAAAAAATTCCCGAACAGAACAAAAGTCGAAACCAACAAAAATTTATTTTTAAAAAATCTCAAAAACACCACTTTTTTCAGCACTGAATTGCTCACAGCTCCTGTACTTGTTTAAAGATTTTGTTCATCGATATCTTATTTTCTTCAAAAAAGTACGGTTCTTAAGTAGAAAAAATCAAAATAGTTTTTTTGAATTTTTAAATATTTTTCCCAAGCGTTTGGAAACGAAATTTATTGCGTTTTCGAGCAAAAAATCTATTTTTTTGAAATATTTTTTATTATTGTATTCAAACTACTTAACCGATTTGAAAATAGTGTTTTGAGCGATTATTGACCATTCAATTACCTTTCAATTCATATCTTGCTTGACTCCATCTGACCATTATGAATTGAGATATGGCATAAAATGAAAAAATACATATTAAAAAAAAATTGCCATGAAAAAAATTTTGAAATCGATTTTTGAGATCACTAATCCAAACTACACTTAAAAATAGTTTCAGTAGAAATGGTTTTTTTTGGCTGTAAACTAGTGTAATTGAACAAGCTTGGTAAAGCTGTCGGCTATTCGTGTTACAGCGAGCTTTACTGTAGTCACGGGAGAGTATGAAGCGAGTTACACACTTAAACACTCGCGGCTTGCTCGCCTTGTTGTTTTGTTGTATAAACTCTAAAACAAAAACAGAAAAGCTGCCGTCGAATACAAAATCCTGCAGTCTCTTGTGCACTCACAAGTTGTTGTTTTTGCTTGCTTGTAAGAGTTGTGTTACTCTCGTACGAGCTTTGATCGCCCACATCCCGCAGTAGATCTTTGATTTCGGCAAAAAGAACTCGCGGCGACTTGTGGCCGAAGCTACGTATCAACGAGTCAATGCGGGTACTTTTACTTGCAAATACACGAGCTTGCATATACACGAGTGCTTTTGTAATTTTTCTTTTGTGTATACTTTTTGTACGAGCTCAGCGGACTTCGAACGTTGAGTTAACTTGTATTGCATTTGTAGCACGCGTGCACGAGCTTATTCGTGACAGCTCGTTGCAGTTCTCTGGTTCAGATGTTTGTAACGCATAGAAGGAAGCATCTCCGACAATATAAAGTATATATATTCTTTATCAGCAGGACGAGCTGAGTTAATATAGCCATGTCCGTCTGTACGTCTGTTTCTATGCTATCTCTTTCCTCAGTTTGAAAGATATCGTGACCAAACTTTGCACGAAGTCTTTAGGTACAAATACGCTGCATATTTGTCGGAACCGGTTGGATCGGACGACTATATCATATAGCTGCCATAAGAACTATCGGTCGAAAAAGAAGTTTTAGTAAGAAAAACTTTTTTGCTTTCAACTCGAACGTGACCAAACCTCGTATTTATAAGTTTTTTATGCTTTCACATAATTCCACCAAGTTTTATGAAAATCGGCCAACTATATAGTATAGCTGCCATACAAAATATAGTTCTGAAAAAAGTCTTAGTAGGAAAAACTTTTTTGTTTTCAATGCTATCGCTACCAAACTTGTTACTGACCAATATTATATGCTACCACACAATTCTGCCAAGTTTGATCCAAATCGGATGACTATAGCATATAGCTGTCATAGGAACTATGGGTCGAAAAAGAAGTTCTAGTGAGAAAAACTTTTTTGTTTTCCATGGTAGCGTTTTTAAGCTTTCCAGTTATGAATATTATCGGTTTCCACACAATTTTAGGGAGATTGGTCAAAATCGGATGAATATATCGTATAGCTACCATATAACAAACTTGCAAGCAAATGGTCAAAGTAGTGGGGCCATTTATTGCTGAGTTTGGGAAATAACTCAGCTAGGAATGTTCGACGAAAATCGTATAAAATCTTAATTTAAATCATTAATACAAGCTGCAATGGTATATAAACTTCGGTCGAGCCGAAGTTAGCTTTCGTCCATTTTTTTTATTTTTATTTTTTTTTGGTATCTTTGCAACTTTTGGACCTTATATTAGGGCAACACTTTTCGGCTGTGTTCTTGGCGTTTTCAGAAATTTTAAAGACAGAATTAGATTCTTTTTTTTTATTGATGAATAGAATTTCTTGGAATATTTTAAGAGCTCAACAAATTCAATTTTCGGAAATTTTCAAAAATTTACAAAGCTACTTCGACTATTTAGGTCTAGCAATAATTTATCAAAAAGCCAAATCGGAATATTTTTATCATTTTAAATAATTTTTCATTTCATAATTGATTTAAAAAATTAAGATCAAACTTAAAATCAGACTCAATGTAGTGTTATCAAAGTTATCCTGTCCATATTTACATATATGTATGTGCATTTATCAGTCGTCTTCTTTTTCGGGTCATTCGCAGCAATCAGCCAATTAACATTTAACTAACAGAAATTAACAAACATCGAACGATACACAAATTTCTGTGCTCACGCGCTTTGCTTGAAACTGAAGTCACACTCAAAAGGTGTGGAAACTAAGAAGAGGGCAAGGGAAGCCATAAAACAAATTACCCCTTAAGCTTCAATAGCGATACAATTAGTGCGTATGAAATCAAGTAATTTGTTTATACAAGCGTGTATATATATAGACGGGGAAATTCTATATATATAATCATTATTAATCAAGAGAAGCTTCATTGAATTCACTTTAATCATATAACAATAACGAGAAGTTGACAACAATAATTTGCCATTTGATGCCCCGCAACTGGTTTACGAAATATTTCGTTACAAAATTTTTTACACGCAATTGCGATGGACACATGCAGTTGGTTAGGGTATATACCCTACTTATTATGGGGTAGATAATAAATCGAATGTGGTCACAAAAAGTGTGCAAAAGATAAACACGATAAGAAATATGTACAATGTAGATACAAATGTTTCGATAGTTAGTTGTAAATTTAATAGAAATTGGAACATTGCCATTGCTTTGCATTTGGCAACTATTTTGATATTGATTAGTCTAGGAACTTAAATATTATACTTGAACATGTGGATATGCGTTTAACAGAAAAAGTCACTCTCATTTGTCAAAGATATTGGAATTGTTTTACAAATTATGATTCGAAATTTCATGCATCCCCGAAATTCTCATAAAGAATACCTTTATGCACGTATCGTCCATTATTTTCCCAATTTCATGAGGTCTTCCCTGCGTTTTTAGAAATTGTTCCGTTGATTTCGGTGTCCATCTAACTTATGACAGAAAGTTGTGTTCCCATATATTGTCCTAACCGATCCACGAGCCAAACCTAACACTTCAAGTGCTCGAAAAATCTTTCCTTGAAACTTGAAACCTTGAAAATAAACCAATTTTCTTCAAATTAAAATTCCTAAAATCAACTTTTATCAAAAAAACAAAAATTGGCTTATTCGTTAAGCTTTAAATTTGTTATCAACCTTTTTTTGATCAAAAATCGATCACTGGCAATTTCAATCTCTAACAAAAATCAATTACTTTTCGCACCTGTTTGTCTGCCATTGTCCCCCCCCCCAAACCATTCTCCATCCCAATCTCAAACGATTACCGCACCCATTGATAAGCTAAAATTAAGATTCCCAGCCTTATCAATCATTGATTACCAACAACTAATCACTATCTTCCCTCTACTCCCCCATATCCATATAGAATGCCAATCATAAACCTCAACCGAATGGACATACCCCCACTTCAGTGAAAGGAAATCACGACTTCAAGCCTAGCCAAGCGGATGGTAAACTTACGCCCGAGCAGGAGCATTATCAGAAAACATCCTTCGAGGAGGTGCCTCTACACACTGCCTGTTTGACTTATCTGGGTTTCTATTTGCTCTTGATTTTGGGCTATATCAATCAATTGCTGTTTGTACCCAAAGTGGCCACCGAGAAGGGACGCGAGGGCTATGTGACGCTATATGATGCCTTTGAGAGTTTCTATTCACGTTATGTGTATCGTCGCATCAAGGATTGCTGGAATCGACCCATCTCTAGTGTGCCGGGTGATGAGTTAACGCTTAAGGATCGCGTTACGGATGATTATGGTTGGAGCTTTAAATTTACGGGCACGGAAACACGTTGCCTGAATTTGGGCTCTTATAACTATTTGGGATTTGCTGCTGCCAAAGGACCTTGCGCCGATGAATCGGAACAACAAGCACGTGAATCGGGCCTGGCCTATTGCAGTTCCCGCTGTGAGCTGGGCAATACGGAACAGCATTTGGAGCTGGAAAGGTTGACTGCCAGCTATTTTGGTGTGGAAGATGCCATTGTTTTTGGCATGGGTTTTGCCACAAATGCCTTAAATTTACCCTCCCTTTTGGGTCCCAATTGTCTGGTGATAAGCGATGAGAAGAATCATGCTTCGATTATACTGGGTCTGCGTTTGTCAGGGGCTACCATCAAAGTGTTCAAACATAATAATATGAAGGATTTGGAGCGTGTATTGCGCACAGGTGTGTGCTATGGCAATCCCCGTAAGAATGGACAACCCTGGTCTAAGGTGATGATTGTCGTCGAGGGTATCTTTTCGATGGAGGGATCTGTGGTGCGTCTGCCTGAGATTGTTGCTTTAAAGAAGAAATACAAGGCCTATTTGTATTTGGATGAGGCACACAGCGTGGGAGCAATGGGACCCAATGGTCGTGGCGTTACGGATTATTTTAAAGTGGATCCCAAGGATGTGGATATACTGATGGGGACTTTTACCAAAAGTTTTGGCAGTGCTGGTGGATATCTGGCGGGAACTAAGGTGAGTTTTTGAGACAAAAAATTAATAACTTGGTTCAATTGTTGAGTTTTGCTTACAGTGGTTGCTCTTTGTTCAGTTGTTAACGCAAATGTTCTTTATGGTTCAGTTGTTCAGTTTGCTCACTAAAAATTCCAGGATATGTTTGTTCTAGAGAGAGTTTTGAAAATGAAGAAAAAGAACTATGTTTAAAATTTGAACGCAAATTACTTTTTGTTCAAGAACTTAATTCGTTTTGTTCCTCTAGCTCAATTCCAATTTCAACTCTATGACAGAGTTGCCCATCCATAGCCCCTGGCGGCCGAACACATTCAATAATTCACATGCACTGTAGCCGCATGCTTGCCGAAGTCTTTCCTATCGGAATGTCTGAGATTCAGTTGCAGTCAGCGTTACAAGACAACCCTTTCCGTGGCAGTATGTTGCCGAGCAATACTGCTAAAAGGTATTTGCTCATTTTCTGTCTTCTCTTCTTGGGGAACCCTGCTCTATGGTAATGAGGTTATATGCAAGGTGACATTCATATTTACTGTTTAAGTAAAATCAGAATTGCTTAAGCAGTTGAAGACGACAGTTCAATGCCAAGTAAATTCAACTCGTAGAAAATGAAAGCCATGATCTAGCAACCACAGATTTCCTTGTCAACTTCCATTATCAATTTGTAAAAGTAAAATGGTCCTTTTAAAAGTTTATACGAAAACCGAAGTGGAATTGAGAATAGACCTGATAGTTCAATTGAATCGATCTTGGTTCACTACTTCATCTATCACTAGATTATCGTTCAACAAAACCTAGTTCAATACTTCAGCGTTCAATAGTGCATGGTTCAACCGTTCTTAGTTCAACCGTTATTCAATCAATATTGCATCACTCAATAGTTCATCATTCAACCTTTAATGGAAAGTAGCTAAAATAATTCCAGTTCCTAAGCTGAAAAATTAATACTAGATATCTACCCAAAGTTTACAAATCTGTTGCCAAATAAACAAATACCTGGCGTCACACAACTACTTAAACCAGAATCAATCAGGCTTCAGATAAAATCACTTCCAAAAGTAGCATAAGGCATTCAAAACAAGTTAGATGATGTCAATCAATCAGTGCGATTTGTGATTTATGATTGCCGATTTTATCTGCTGAATGCAGTGATTGCCGGAAAGTAATCGAACAAAATATATGATTGGTTACCGATTGCTGGGTCAGCCTACGTTTTTGCAAGTATTTACATGAAATTTACATCATTTTGGGGAAGCCTGTGATACCCAAATGGTCAATGTTGCTCAGAAGCAATTGCTGGTACAAAATTGACTATAGTCCGCGAACCAAAGCTTCCTTTGTGAATCTGAAAACATAGTTCGGTCTATTTTTACCTCTGGCTCATAGTCTATATGGAGTGATTCGTGGGTGAATATAAAATTGGTACTCCAATTCGCGGTTTTTTGGCTGTCGAGTACCATCTCTAAAGGACATGCAGTAGCCCATTATAACATCATAAAAAACGATTTTAATAAAAATCTACCGTGCGTTTTTAAAGATATTCAAGAATGAAGGCTAAACTCCTTCTGGAGGTACCCTAACCAATTGCCCCATTGGAGTAAATTTTTTGTATTGCGTTCCCAATGACCCTATCCACATTTGCTGAATTTTCCAAATTTTTATCTTAAGCCCTTAAAATCTAAAATAAAATTGTTGTCGTTGTGTGTTGCAAGTACCCATAAAACGCGAACCGAGGCTTTATTTGAAAAACTGGGTATAAGGTGATGCTTACAGAGGTCCCTCTTATCATAATTTAAGGGTGTATTAGTATTATTAGTGTATTTATCGTTACATATGTAAAATTAATGAATGTGTAGACACTCTTAACTCTTACTCTTAAATGAAATCAATTTAAGAGTTCGAAAACTATATATGACCCAAGACCTTGTACCTGAAAACTTTAGACTTCTTTTAGCTAAAACATACTTAACTCCGTGCCTATTCTATGGAGTCGAGATGTTTGGGCAAAGTGATGCTGAAAGTAAGCAACGACTAAAGTAGTATGAAATGACGTTGCTAAGTATGCATTTTAAAAAATACGATTTGAAAGCATTTCTAGTAGTACCTATAAAATATACAATATTACCCTTAATGTTTTTGCAAGCTTTTGGGGATGATTTGTTATTTGTTCGTTTATGTGGCAGATAGTGCTTTGTAGAAGATGTAAAATCGGGCCCAAGGGGCCGCGCACACATGCAGCTGAAAGATGAACTGACGGCAGAACTTTAGGCCGAGCTTTAAGCTTTCGAAAAACAAGCACACTACATATATGCATGCAAGTGCGCACACTATGCGCTTAATTGTACATTTGAATTCAGCCGTAAGTTCAGCTTTGTTTAAATGAACAAGCATTTAGTAACGGCGGCAGTTACACAGCAGTCATGGACTAGGAAACATTATAGGGTGAAATTGCATTTAAAACTAAAACCATTCCAATAGAATTGTGACGGATAATATTTGGGAGACAATCTCAAATATGCTCTTTTATTACAAAATTACATGAAAAATGAAAAAGCTAACATAAATACTTACATAAATGCGAATGAATAAGACTTTCTAGATCTCCAATTTTATTTAAAATATTGTCGCAAATCTCCATATCCATTCGGGCGTGTTCATAAAAGATTATTGGATACGTTCTTGATTGAACATATAAATTTTGAAATTTACCCAATCTCTCTCTAACAGTAACAATCCCGTTCTTTTTTTCCTTTGCTAAAATTTTGACTGCACTTTTAAATGTTCCGCAATTAAGGCGACACCATGTTGTTAGAAAGATTAAAATAAGCTAAAAGCTCAGGTCAGTAACATGTGTGAGCACCTTCAAAATTATAGGTGTGCTGAATCAAATTCTGTTGTCAGTAAAGCTTTCGGTTCTGCAGTCAGTTCATCTTTGAACTACATGTGTGCGCGGGCCCTAAGAGAATTGAATTTACTTCATTAAATAATAAACACTTAGAACCTGCCTATCTCTTCGGAAAATTAAATATCTCGTCTTCTAAAAAGGCCAATAATGTTGTTTGCCAAAAATATTAGCTATCTGGGTCAGAAAAGCACTTCTTTAGAAACTAGGGATGTCGAAAATATTATCGATATATCGAAATATCGAAATATCATTATCGCATATTTTTCCGAGGCGATATATCGGAAATCGAATATTTTTTGGTGATATTTTTATACACTTGCAGAGGGTTAAAATTGTCCAGATGTTTGTAACGCATAGAAGGAAGCATCTCCGGCCACATAAAGTATATATATTCTTGATCAGCATGACGAGCTGAGCCTATCTCCTCCGTCAGTTTTAAAGCTATCTTAACCAAACTTTGCACGAAGTTTTTTGGAACAAATACGCTGCACATTCGTCGGAACCGGCCGGGTCGGATGACTATAGCATATAGCTGTCATAGGAATGATCAGTCGAAAAAGTAGTTTTAGTGAAATAAACTTTTTTGTTTTCGATGCAAACGCCTCCAAACCTCGTATTTATCAGTTTTCTATGCTTTTACACAATTCCACCAAGTATGATGAAAATCGGACAATTATATAGTAAAGCTGCCATACAAAAGATATGTTTAAATATAAGTCTTAGTAGGAAAAACTTTTTTGTTTTCAATGCTATCGCTACCAAACTTGTTAATGATCAATATTATATGCTACCACACAATTCTACCAAGTTTGATCTAAATCGGATGACTATAGCATATATCTGCCATAGGAACTATTGGTGGAAAAAGAAGTTCTAGTGAGTAAAACTTTTATGTTTTGAATGGTAGCATATTTATACCTTGCAGTTGTGAATTTGATAAGTTTCCACACAATTTTGAGGAGTTTGGTCAAAATCGGATGAATATATCGTATTGCTGCCATATAACAAACTGTCAAGCAAATGTTCAAAGTAATGGCGCCATCAAGCTGCAAGGGTATATAAACTTCGGTCGAGCCGAAGTTAGCTTTCCTTTTTTTTTGTTTTAGGATTCGAATAACTGTTTCTTGTGCTCTGGACATGTAAAGCAAAATGTTTAAAAGTTATTTTATTAAAGTTGATGCACATAAATCGCAGTGCAAACTGTGCAATAAAGTTGTTAAGACCAGTGGCAACTCAACAAATATAAAGGCGCACTTAAAAGCAAAGCATAGAAATGCTTGGCTGAAATGTAGCCCATATTTAGAGACGATAAATATATGTGTGTGATGTCGCACACTGGATTTGGAAGGGAGAACAACATGCTTGCAGCATGACGACTATCGTCGCTTTGCTTTACGACAAAACATTCAGTTTCTACAAATTTGCTCGAGTTTACTTTTATTTGGAATATTACAAATTTTAGCAAGACTTTTGACTCAGTCAATCATTATCTCCTCCTCCTACACAAGTTGTCAGGTTTCTTCCGAACCTTCTCGATTGGATTAAAGGCTTATTTGACACACCGTTTCCAACGAGTCCGTTTCAATTCGGCACTTTTAGAATCTATCAGCGTAATCCCTGAGCTTCCTCAGGGTAGTCATCAGTGACCTTTACTTTCTAATCTTTTCATGAACGACATTCACTCATGTCTTGCTTCACTAGCATGCTCTGCTGTAAGCTGATGACTTAAAACTCTGTTTGTCTTATAATGACACAATGTCTTCTCTCCTACAATGGAACTTAAAATCTCTTCAAACATGGTATTCGGTTAACTGGCTCCCACTAAACTCTGAAAAGTTTAAATATGGGACTTTCCATGGTATACAGCAGTATTTATATGACTACTACTACTCTTAACCGATGTCTCTAGAAGGGCCAAATGTGCCTTTAGGCCAGGAGATATTTACTCCTGTATAAATCTTGCTATTCCTTTGCGTCTTACCAGAAATTTCCTTCCGATTTATCTTCAGCCTTTTCTAAGAAATTATGAACCTTTTCGTTACTTGTGTCTTAATTATAATCTGTAATAAAGAAGAGCAACATGCTCACTTGTTCTAATTTTGGTCATGTCATTGTTACTTTGTGTGTTTCCTTATACCGCTTACCCTCTAATTTTACCATTTACTAATCCTTTGCCTTTGCTCCATCGTTCTCAGAAACTGATTGACTTTTTGCGTACTAACAGTCATGCCCATTGTTATGCTGGTTCCGTGTCGCCGCCCATTGCCCAACAGATTTTGACCTCCATGCGTACCATAATGGGTAAAGATGGCACCGAGACGGGACGTAATAAGATCAATCAGTTGGCCAGAAATACAAGATACTTCCGCAGGCGTTTGGCGCAACTTGGTGTGATTACCTATGGTCATGAGGATTCGCCGGTCGTGCCCATGTTGGTGTATTTGTTCTCAAAAATTGGGTGAGTTCAAGTTAAATATCAAAATTTCTTAAATTTATATTTGTTTTTTTTTTTCATGTAGGGCTGTGGTCCGCACCTTAACCACCCGTCACATAGCCGTGGTGGGCGCTGGCTTCCCTGCCACACCCATTATGGAGGGTCGCATACGCTTTTGCTTATCGGCTGCCCATACCAAAGAGCAATTGGATTATGCCCTGGAGGTCATCGATGAAGTTGGCGATGATTTGGGCTTGAAATATTCACGCAAGCCACTCAATCCGAATCCCATTGAATACTAGAAGCGCATGAATGAAAGCACAACCGAACAGCACTCACATTTTTTTTAGCCATTAAGTAAAAAGAGTAGACCAAACCAGTTACACTTCTGACCAGTTCCATCCAATGGGAAATCCACACAAAAGGCAACAGCAACTACTTTTAAACCTAATTAGCATTTACATCTATTTCTACATAGTTGTTATTGTAATTGTAAAAACTTCTTCTTGTATTCAAGTATTTTGTTGCAAAAAAAAAAAAAATGTATTATCTGGCAGAAAAGTCAGGTTTTTGGTTAAGGGAAATTCACACTTTGTCGTAGTCACCTCGCTTTCATATACAACTTAAGTGTTCAGCGAAACTGATCAGCTTTATATTGCTTAAAGAGAATTGTATAAATCGTATATACTAAATATATCAAAATTAGGCAACGAGCTTGGCAAACGATTGAACTTCTACCATAAACACTAAAATATATATATTAATATTATTTATGTATTAATGATTTTATTTTATTATTATTATTATTATCCAGGAAATAAACTAATTGTTGTTTTATGTACGGAAAACGAAGTGGTAGAGATTTTAAAAATTTATCTAGTATAGAAAATATTTGAAATATTTGAATTTTGCAGCAACAATATATGGAAATAAACTTTATCAAGAGAGCAATTACGATAGCATCACATCTTAGCTAAAGGTACTTTCGTTTCAAAAACAACTGTTCTTATCAGGCATGAAACACCTCTGCACAACTGTACTGCGAACTTAAACTCAAGAACCAAACCTCGAATCAAGCAGGCATCTTTTCGAAAATACAGAATCGAATCGAAAATCGCCAAACATAAGGTTTCAGTTTATTTAAGTGTTTGAAATCAATAAGATAATAGGGGTCTTCCTGCAAGCGATTTTGATTCTGATTTTGATTTTAATTTCGGTGTGACCAGATATTCTGCTGAAAACGACAAAAAACTGTCACAGAAAATCAAAATCAAATCACTTTGCAGGAACGACCTCAAAATCATGTTGATTATCGTCAGCTTGGTCGAATATAAAAATAAGATAAAATGTATTTTAATAAACACCGGAAAATGCTGAACCCAAAACTGCAAAAAGAAACGGTTAGGTTAATTTCGTCGACAATTTTAAGGCAGAAATGTTAGTAAATTTGTGTAGTGGAAAATTTTGCGAAAAGACGCATCGTTCCAGCGATGAAGTGTTTTTCCAACTTCCTCTTAAAGGACAGCATCTGTCGGGCTACTACGGCTACAAGTGTTTCCACAACGTTGGATTTTGTCTTTTGACTGCCCTCATGCTTTTGGAGATTGAATTCTGATTAACTTTTATAGATATTGGTGCGGATTCTTCTCGGACTTGGAATTGCCTTTCGTGTATGCCCTGGTGACTGAAAATATCATAAGAACAGCACCGTTCTTAAGGCGCTTACGATTTTTTCAACTTTAATTTCGAAAATAAAAGTTTCAAGTCCAAAATGGAATGTTAAGGCGCGAGAATTGAGAGAGACCCAGTAAGTCCAAAAGAAATCGCGACCTAATTTGCCTCAAATACCATGTTAAATATTGAATCGGTGGCTTAAAGCCTCCATAAACCACTGAACAGAACCAGTCACAATTCCCAGTCTGCTTGCATTCCCTTATTTTTTCTTTATTTCTTTTTATTTTATTAAACAAATTTTTTAAAATACATTAAGCATTGATAATAGCATATTGCATATTTATATATTTGAGTTGCATCACTATTATTTGTATTCAGTTTTTTATTTCCATTGGCCTCTTCTGTCCTCTTGCCTCTTACCATTATTTCCTTTTTTTTTTTCTCTTTCATTTAAATCTCTGCTTTTCCAATCCCAAACACTGCTCATCCGCGTTATTTTTGCTCCTGCGTGCAAACAACTATCTGTAGAAAGTAGAGATGCGCGCAGGAAGGGATTCCCGCCGGACCCGAAAAAGTGAGGGATCAGGACGGGACGAGACTAATTGGAAATTGTTCGTCTGGATGGGTCGTTGGGTCGGGATGTGATCGAATTTACTTTCCCGCACCTATCCCTACTAGAAGGAAATATATCTTTTGGGCTGCACATGATCCCAAATGGGCAGGTTCCGATGATGCCTGCAACGCTCGGTTCGATAGGCTCGCCCGCGCTCTAACTACTCAATTTCGTCCGTAATTTTGACTGCGACCACCACGTAACATGCGTTTAAACAATGAAATATATTTAAAAAAAACATAAATGTAGTATTTAAGGTAAATTAGTGGCAAACACATAAGACGTACCTGGTCCTCTATATTGAAATCACAAATTGTAAAAGCAGTATAAGTGTTTTGTATAGAAAGAGTTAGACAGAAAAATCCAAATCAGCCTCGAGGTTGATTTTGTTTTGTTTCTGATTTTTGATTAATTTGACAATTTTTTTTGTCATTTTCTGCAGGTTATCTGGTCACACCGAAATTAAAATCAAAATCAAAATCACTTGCAGGAACACCCCTAATGATACTCGTAAATTTTGGAAGAGATATATTCAATATCCACCAGCTAACACACAATTGTGTCGTTCTTCTCCGCTCTTATCCATACATAAATGTATATCTATTTAGTACGGACGTTTATTTTGTCTTCGAAGATAGCCTCACACTTACTTTTGTGAGAAAATCCTATAAAATAACGCACTGTTTTCAAACGTCCACACGTTACCGACACTTCGGACTCTATATATTTGGTACATGTACGAGTTTAAAAACTACAGTTGAACTTACATTTAGCGAATCTCAAAAAAGACTTCGTTATACAGAAAGTTTGTAATATAGAATTGTTTGAAAATATTCTGAAGGTATTCAAAAATCCACGTAAAATGGTAAATAACCCTTTCTAATTGATCGCGTGTTTGAGCATGGCCTCATTGTAGTTTTAATTCGCTTCAAATCACATTTAAATTACCTCAATATAACTGTTTGCTCTAAAGATTTGGTTATTTTTAAAAAATATTGAAAAATAAATTGGCAAAAGGTTCAAACTTATGGAAATCACCCCAATTGAGAAAACTGATGATTTTCAGATATCAAGTTCACCCTAGTCGATTAAACTGATGATTTTCAGTATAAGGTCCACCCTAATCGAGAAAACTGATGATTTTTAGTAATGAGATCCACTATATTCAAGCAAGCCGAGGATTTTTCAGTTTCTAAAGGCCACCCTAATTCAGAAGAAAGATAATTGTCGGCTGTAAGGATCACCCGAAATAAGAGAACTGCTGATTTTGATGATTTCTAGGCATAAGATCCACCATAATGGGCAAAAACTGAAGATTTTTCAGTAGTACTGTCCAACTGAATCATGAAGGCCAACCATTTTGAGTTATAAGTTATATTTTCAAAGGGAAACAATCTAATGTAATAGCCAGATTCCACTGACATATATATTATATATTCGGGCAAATGTACATATTTTTGACAAGGCCTCCTATATACATTTTTTCCCCAATTTTCTACAATTTGTAATTATTTTGTTATTCGCCTTTTGTTATTTTGCCTTAAAGTACTATGCCTTTTTTTTGAGAATGCACATTTACAGTGGAATCACGAAATTTGAAAATGTACATATACATATGTGCCAGGGGAACTACCCACACAAGCGAAGGTTCGCTTCAAGCGAATATTTCGCGAAGAACATTATTCGTATTTCGTTTAGTTTTAGCATAACTCTTTGTGAGTTCCCTTTTATCTTGTTTCTCTCTGCAGCAGGTAGAAATTGACTGAAAATTACGCCGCGTCGCCGTCGTTTGCTGGACTTTGACTTTACATTTTCAGTATGTATTTGAAGCCCTTTTACTTAGGCCGGCGCCATAATAATTTGGCTTAGCAAACTGCCGAGCGTCAATAAATTAATCGGTAAACAATAATTGTTTTATGTAGTTTAAGGGTTCATAATTGTATTGTCTTTAGTGTAATTGTGTATTTGTTACTTGTTTTAGTGTTGAAATTATGCCAAACATAAGGAAGCAACTACTTTTTATATGCAAAACAAAGCATTTTTCATTAAGAAAATGAAATGCGTGGAAGCAGCTGCAATGGTAGACAAGGCGATGAACTTAAATAAATATTATTTAAAAAAAAGTACAATTAAATCTAGTTTTATTAGAAAATTAATTTTAGGAACGAGTGAAAATAAAACTCGTAAAAATTTCGATTCAAAATTCGCGCGCGATTTCGATTGCGAATGTTCGCGTACGAATGTTTGCCTGCCACAAACTGAGCGACACAAGTATCATAAACGAATGTCCGGCGAATTCGTAAACGAAGGTTTTGTTCGTTTTTCATTCACTTCAAGTTTCGCTCGTGAATTCGCGCTCGAACTTGTGGTCGGGTGGGTAGGTTATATATAATGTAAACAAACTACATTAAGGGGTTACATGTGTTTCGTCGGGTTAAAAAGGCCTATTTTCAATTTTTTTTTTTATGTAAAAATTATTTATTTAACTCAAACTTTTTCTGTCTTATAGATACATACATTTTTAAAGAATAATTTCTGAAATTTTTAAAAACAAAATGACGTTGTGACGTCATTTCCAGCGACCCCTCGAAAAAAAGGTGCGTCCGCGTTGTCAGCATAACTCCTGACAGGATCATCTCAAATGAAAAAACAAAAATAAGTGTTTTAGTTAAGACCATAAACTCGTGCTTGAACGAAGGAAAGAAAAAAAAAAGTAAAAATTGGAATTGGAAATTTTTCCAAAAAAATTAAATTTTCGGTCAAATTTGCTTGACATTTTGTTTTTTTTTTAAATAGTTGTAATTGAAAAAAAAAAAATCCGTCTAAACACGAGTAAATTGTATCTCGAACATCTGTGTAAAATTTTAACCAGGTCGGTTGAGTAGCTTTCGAGAAATCTTGACAACCGACTTTGAAAACACAGTTTGAGAAAAACGCGTTTAAAGTTTTGAGTGCTAAGCCCAGCTACCCTGGAGCGCGCAACTTCTTCAGACTATATCTCCAAAACTATTACTCGGATCGACTTGAAAATTTAGGATAATATTCTTGAGATGTTGTAAAAATTAATAAGCCAAAAAAAAATCGATTTTTTGAACCCACGAAACCCATGCTACCCCTTAAATTGTCAGCCATTTCGAGACTTTCGAAAGCGAAGTCGCGCCAGGGCAACAATTCTTTTTTGGATTCGCTTGGAATGCATTTTATGAGACTCCAATGCATAACGTTCTAGAATTAGTCACGTTGGAATATTAACTCAGATTTCGCTGTAATCGTCGTTTGAATTGTTTTCAGCAACATTCCATTGGGAATGCCTTGGTTTTTTGCAGTTATTTTGATAACGACATTTTGCCCCATATCAATCTTAGCACCAATTATGAGTTGTTGTATGAGTAAGTTGGGTTGTTGATGAATAAACAAAACTGAGTTGTTCAGTGAAATGAACAACCTTTACTCAACAACGAAGCTATAACTAACTAAGAGCTATAAGTTAAGCCAAAATATAAATATAAATGTGTTCGACGGTCACTTGCAACATAATGACATTGGCCATATGAATATATTATTCAAATATTCGGCATTCTTAACTGAAAGTTCTTAATATTATTTAAAAATTCTGGCAGCACTGCCTAACTGCTTTACTGAATTTTAAATTAGACGCTTTTTATTATGAATGAGCTTTTCACAAGCTTTTAAGCTTGGTTAACAAAAGCTTAAATCTACATATGTTTATAAAAGCTTGTCGAAAGCTGACAAAAGATAAGTTGTGTACTGAAAGTAACTACATAGTTTTATTAATTGGAATGTGTTTTGTTGGTTTAACAAACAAATAATTTGCCAAATTTTGATAAAAAGGGTCTAGACCGATAAGGGAATGGGTGCGGGAATATTGACATTTCCTTTATAATTGAAAAGATTACTTCAAATCAAACAGATCTGTTGGGTTGGGGGTCATGCCATGTCCCTTAGATATTGTCAAATATCTGTACCTGTACCCCGATACTAGTACGGTCAATAAGGAATATTCCTAAAGATTATCTGCAGTTTGCGTTAAGCAGCCTCCCGACTGCTCACACACTGCGATTGTTATTCGCCGACAATCGTCTACCAGACTCAGCAGACTCCAAGCCAGCATACGAGTAAATCCGTCGAAGCAATAAGTGCGAATGCGAAATTTTTCCGTTTCCTGATTAACGATAAATGAAAAGATAACTGAATTTGTTTTATGGTAAGAAATATTTAAGTTGAAACTTTATAAAATATTTCAAAAACATATAGCACATTTAGTTCGGCTTCTGATCTTAGCAGGCGTTGAGCTAGAGCATTTGACTGAGAAGCGAACGGTCCCGACTTCAGATCAAAAAAAAAAAAAAGGAAAAATCTATCAAAATACATACAGCACATATTCAAGAAGTATTAATAATGATGTTGCGGTGGTAGTATAGAAACAAATGTATATGAAATTGGAAAAAAACGAGAAGGCCAAGATAACTTCGTCTGTGCCGAAGTTTTTATACCCTTGCAAATGCTGTTTTTGAAATGTCAGAGTTTAAGAACGCTTACATAAAAATCTAACAATTTTTTAACTAAAACCCATTTTCCTACAGGTAAACATCTGATTTCGACCAAATTTCACGAATCTTTTTGAAAACATATCAAATTAACAATCGTGGAGTTTAAGAAAGATAAAATTTAAAACAGAAAAGTTTTTCTCACTAAGACTCATTTTCCGACCGATCCGTCCTATGGCAGCTATAAGATATAGTCAATCGATGTCGATCAACTTTTTCAAATTAGTTTAATATTAAGAATCACCGACTTTAAGAACTATATATTTGAAAACTAAAAATTTTTTTTCATTAAGACCCATTTTCCGACCGATCGGTCCTATGGCAGCTATAAGATATAGTCATCCGATTTTGACAAAAATATGCAAATCTGTTTGAAAGCAGATAATATTAACAATGGCCGAGTTTAAGGCCGCTAACATTGAAAACAAAAAAGCTTTTCTCACTAAGACCCATTTTTTGACCGATGGTTCCTATGGCAGCTATAAGATATAGTCATCTGATCCAGTCGGTTCCGACATATTAGCAGCGTGCAGTAACAAGAAGACTCTGTGCAAAATTTCAGTTCGATAGCTTTAAAACTGAGAGACTAGTTTGCGTAGAAACAGATGGACAGACAGACGGACGGACAAATCTCAATCAACTCAGCTCGTCGCCCTGATCAAGAATATATGTGGTTTATGGGGTCGGAAATGAATATTTCTATGCGTTGCAAACTTCTGGGCAAAATTATAATACCCTTTGCGAGGGTATAAAAAGCATTTCTTATTCTTTTGGTCTTTGGGGTGATACAACCGTTTGGCCGTTGATCTATACCTCCTGCCTTGTTGCTTGCCCAAACAGCATTCCCCACGGTTAGTTACTTTTCTTCGACCGCCTGGCAGTAGCTTCCTGATTTTATGAAATCCAATATAAAATCTGGTATTAGAGCTGGTATGGGGGCGCTCAGCCGTTGCCAAAATCCGGCTGACATCCAACAGTCCTCTTTCCGTTGTGACAACGGAATTTCCTGACTTTAGGCTGCGGGACTCTTATCGGTCTAGACCCTTTGAACACCAGGTTAGGTTTTGCAAAGTCTGCTAATCATACATAGAATTGGAAAGCGCTTTAAGTAAGATATACAGACAACCTAGCGGCCTTATTTGTATCTAGTAGTACGGCAGTTTTCCCAAATAGATTTCACTTGAACAAAAAGACGAGATAAGAAACTACAAAAACAAAAATTAGGATAGAAACGAGAAGACTAAGCTTACTTCGTCTGTGCCGAAGCTTTCAAATCCTTGCAAATGCTGATTTGAAAAAAGAGAATCAGAGATTAACACTAAAATCAAAAATTGTTTCTTGCTCCTTTATCAGATTTCGAGCCAATTGTGCGGTTCTGTTTGAGAACGATAAAATGGCAAAAGAAAGTTTGTCTTACTTTCCGACCGATCGGTCCTATGGCAGCCATAAGATATAGTTATCCGACTATGACCAAAGTTTGCAGATCTGTTTGAAATCATTTTATATTAATAATAGCAGATTTCGAGGACAAAAACCCATTTTCCGACCGATAGTCCCTATGGTAGCTATAAGACATAGACATAGTCATTCGATCCGGGCGGTTCCTACATATTAGCAGCGTGCTGTAAAAAGGAGACTCTGTACAAAGTTTCAGCTCGATAGACTGAGAGACTAGTTTGCATAGAAATAGACAGACAGACGGACACACAGATGGACAGACGTACTAAGCTCAATCGTTGCAAACTTCTAGGCAAAATTATAAGGCCCTTTGCAAGTGTATAAAAAAGGTAGCCAAAATTGATAAATAACGAGAAGGCCAAGCTAACTTCGTCTGTGCCAAAGTTTTTATACCTTTGCAAATGCCTTTTTTTTGAAATGTCAGAGTTTAAGAACACTTACATAAAAATCAAAATTTTTTGTAACTAAAACCCATTTTCTGACAGATAAACATCTGATTTCGACCAAATTTCGCGAATCTTTTTGAAAACATATCAAATTAACAATCGCCGAGCTTAAGAAAGATAAAATTTAAAACAAAAAAGTTTTTTATCACTAAGACTTATTTTCCAACCGATCGGTCCTATGGCAGCCTTAACATACAGTCATCAGATTTCGACCGAATTTTGCGAATAAATTTTAAAGGATTCAGAATTAGTAATCAGTGAGTTTAAGGACGCTAACATTAAAAACATAAACAATTTCTTACTAAGAACCATTTTCGACCGATCGGTCTATGGCAACCATAAGATATAGTCACCCGATGTCGATCAACTTTATCAAATTAGTTTGAAAGCATTTAATATTAAGAATCACCAACCTTAAGAACGATTTACTTGAAAACCAAAAAGGTTTTTCACTAAGACCCAGATGACAGCTATAAGATAAAATCATCGGATCTTGACCAAAATTTGCGAATCTGTTTGAAAGCATATAATATGAATAAAGGCCGAGTTTACGGACGCTAATATTGAAAACAAAAAAGTTTTTCTCACTAAGGTCCATTTTTGGACCGATGGTCCCTATGGCAGCTATAAGATATAGTCATCCGATCCGGGCGGTTCAGACATATTAGCAGCGCAGTAAAAAGAAGACTCTGTGCAAAATTTCAGCTCGATAGCTTTAAAACTGAGAGACTAGTTTGCGTAGAAACAGACAGACGGACAGACAGGCAGACGGACGGACAAAGCTCAATCGACTCAGCTCGTCGAATATATCAAGAATATATCAGGAAATGAATATTTCTATGCGTTGCAAACTTCTGGGCAAAATTTGCCCATTTGAAAAAATCAAATAAATTGGAAAGACAAAAATGAGAAAAATCTTATGAGCTTTCGAGATATTTAAAAAATATTTTTTTAATATTTTTTCTGATATCCGAATTTTCTAGTATTTGCATTCCCATTTGGGATTTTTTTCCTAATTTTTAGTTTCTTATTACAAGTTTAGTAGTTTTGTTGTTCTTTAATGAACATTCTACATAGTTATGTATTTATTTATAAAATTGTAAAGAGAGCAAACAAGAAAAAGACAATGCAGCTAACGAAAATCTTTACATTTCTTATATTATTTTCTATTTATTTGTTATTACCAGAGCTCGCCAAAAACTGTTAACACTATCAGCGTGTCTGTGTAAAACTGTTCTGCTACAGACACAACGAAAAGAGGTTGCGAAAAGACACTTTTAATTCTGTTTTGCTCAATAGCTGTTTTCGCTCAACCAAAGATCGCTTTTTTCGTTTCTGTTTTGCTCATGTCTTTCACTTACCGTTTTGTCGAGAGCCGATTTCCAAAGTGTCTTCTACAAATGTAAGCATGGTTGTGACTGGGATGCCAGTGTGTGTGTGTGTCTCAGTCAACGATCTATGTACATATGTGTAGTATGGAGAAACTTATTATAATTAACCTATCAAATGAAATGCAGAAAATATTATTTTTTGGTGATTGCTTAACGCCTAAAAACCATATTTATTTAATTATATTTATTTAAACATATTTATTTAGTACATTTAACATATAGTACATAAGTCCACCGTCTACACACGAACCAAACAAAGACCACTTTTTGGTGACACTTTTTGTGTTTTGCTCATTTGAAGACAGTTTTTCCGTGAGCGCTCGCTTACAAGTGTTCCTTTCAGTTGTAATTGAAGGTCTGTTCGTTCAACCGAAAATGCTAAACAAAAAACACATGAGGTGGGAAAAAAAGTGTTTTGCACAGTGAGAGACCGAATCGTCTTTGTTTTTTTCTGTTTTGTAAGTGGGCTGATCGCACTGAAAGCAGTGTTAAGGGTTATTTGCGAGCTCTGGTTATTACACTACCAATTTGTTTTTATGAAAACGTAAGTATTCACACATATTGTTGTTGTTTGCGCGATCGCCTTTTTCAAGTTACTCTCTTTCTCTGAATGTGAAGGTAAAAGTCAGCTTTAAACAAGCTTATTTATGTATTTATGTGTTTTGGCAAGCCGATATCTTGACAGCTTGACTCCGGTAGCTTGGAAAGTTGCGCTGTGATCTTGACATTAGATGAAAGAAAGAAATGAACAATTTTTGTATTCGCGTTTTGATGCTTGATAAGTTGCAGACACTTCTGTTACCCTAGCATTTTATAAGTTTGCGATGCCCCAGTCAAAACAAGTTGTTTTCTATTGATATAGAAAACGAGAAAGGAAAGCTGACTTCGTCTGTGCCGAAGTTTTAATACACTTGAAAAAGCTCGCTCCAACGGCCAAAACAGTAACCGTAACCCCAACCGTTATTTGTTTCGGTTTGAACATCTGATTTTAAAATTTAACTGCCTTTTATACTGATGTTTCCTTAGTTTTCCAATTCAAACATTCATTAAAAAAGTTAAACAACTTCATCTTCTAACAGCACAGCAAACATCCACACTAAAAATTTATTGAATAACAATTTTGTACAATTTTCTAATTAACAGTAACTCATGGCATTGCCCCCTGGTATTTTCAAACAATTCAAGCATTATAAATTTCAATTGTAATTGTCACAGACACAAAGAGAGACACAGAGGGAGAGGGGGGAGCACAGAGATTTGTTTTGTTTACTTTGTGGGCTTAGAAAATACTTTCCCTATTCGATGTGCAATTCAATATTTATTGAGTTTTTGTTGCTTTGCAAAGTTTCAACTGAAAACACTTGTCGAAAATTGAACAAACTTGCCAAGGGGAGAGGGGGAGAAACAACAGCAGCAGAGTGGAAGCAAAAAATTGTATTTTAATCGATTTAAAAGTAAAATTGTGGGAATATATTTTGTATATTTTGTATATTTTTATAAATTTTTCTGCCTAGACTTGCAGGAAATTCAAAGGAATTCAAAGGTACTTAAGGTATTTGGTATGATTTGAAGTGTTTACACAAACTAAAGGCAGTCGGGCTTTAATTAAAATCCTGCTATATATAACTTTATAGTTTCTATTTGGTTTTTTTTGTTTTTAACAATTTTTTGAAGTGGTCAAGTGTGACAGGTCTTTCCCCAAACATACACACACACACCCGCACACACACAGTCAAAATGGGAAATGACAATGTATGTGTACTTTGTGGTGGGTGGCGTAGGTCTAGCTGCAGTTTGGTATGAGTAATTGACTACGTGCGTATAAAGTTTGTGCTGGCATTTTACCCGAGTACCATGAGTGTGCCTACAACAGCAACAACAACAACAACAACAACAACAACACCAATCAGGCTGCCCTTGAGTGTGGTCAGGAGTGTCTCTCTGTGTGTGTGTGTGCAATCATAAATATGCATTCTGTTGGCCATTTGTCATGGCTTTTTGCTTCAAATGCTACAAGAGTTCTTCTACTCCAAAAGCATTACAAAAAGTTGAATGCATTTCGGTTTTTTTTTTTTTTGATAGCGGGAGAGCTTAATAGAGATTGATAAGAATAACCGAGGGAGAATGGTTGAGAGCTATCATTTAATCTGAAATCTCTTTTAATGCCCCTCTTGATGCCGCTATCGCGTGCCATTGTGTGGCCCGTATTTTTTTTTCGATTTCCCCCTCCAGCTTTTGGCATACAAATAAAATTTTAATGTTTCCGTTTACTTTGGCAAATACTTGGTACATGGTAAAGTTATCCCCTTACCTTTTTCCTTACTCGAAAAGTTGCATTTCTTTGTGTGTGTGTTGCATATAATCTGTTCAAAAAAAGAAAACTTTTCTTCTTGCTGGAATTTGTGTGCATTGCGAAAAAAGAAAAATTTAAATCCATATCCTATTGGTAAACACTTGAAGCGTACGCTAAAGCAGCAAACGCTTTGAGTTATGCGCATACTTTTGTAGAGCAGTGTGAGGCTGAATGGGAAACGTATAGAAACAGCTGAGAATGCAAGTTTTGTTAAGTTAAATTTGAAATTTTTTGATTATTGACTGCACAAAACCCCCCCCCAACACCAGCCTAAGTATCAAATATGTATTTGATTTATGACATTTCTTGTCACAACTTGAGCTACGGTGCCTTTGGTGTAGTCTCAATGTTGATAGTCTGCTGGACAAGTAGATGAGGAGAGTTTTGCATTGGATATGGGAATAGACAATC
>JBAMBO010003610.1:0-48710 GCA_037044535.1 Lordiphosa magnipectinata
CGGTACACTGCTTCACACTGTTACTCTATTTTCTGTGAAAATTTGTAACACAATTCAAAATTGTTCACATTGGCGTAACCGAAAGTATGAGACACTAAGTAACAAGGCATTTTCCGTTCACATTGCGCTGTGACACTGAAATGTGACTCTCCGTGACGCAACGTAGGCCCAGCCAAGATATACTTAACAAGGTAGCCGCACTCGCTATCTCACAACTTCTTAAATAAGAAGCTGAACACCAAAAAATTCGTCGGCGGAGATGCATCGCTCACAAGGGTTCCTTACAGCAGGGTTCCCCAAGCAGAGAGCGCGAAAATGTGACTGTGTCTCTCTCTAACGCACAATGATGCATGACTTTGGCAAGCATTCGGTGTGAATTGGCGAGTATGTTCGTGCCCCAGGGGCTATCGCTGGGGAAACTCTGGTTTACAGAGTGAAATTTAAGCGAGTGCGGCTACCTTGTTAAGTTTATCTTGGGCCCAGCATTATTCATAGCTTGGATGACTTGTGAGTTACTTTTCAGCAGAGATGCAAACCGCTAGGAAATTGGAAATAGTTAGGTTCATTGGTTCACTGGTTGCTTTACTTATAGAACCTAAGGCTTTGGTTCAAGCCCTTATCCATGCACTCAGAAAATAATTTCTTCTAAACTTGAGAAAATTCAGTTCAGGGTTGAAATCGGCCTAAAATTTAAAAATAATTACTATATTTAAAAAATTTTTTTTTTTTTCAAAAAATTTCAGCTTAGTGCAAAAAAAATCGTAAAATTGTTAGGGATAGGTTTCTTAAAATAAGAAATTGTACTATACTATGATGTCATGAAAGGTTCGATCAAGTTTGTAGTTTCACCACAAAACGCGCCCGAAAATGTTTAAAATAGGCATAAAATCATGTAGAATCGCCACCGCTGTTGCTAAAAACTGGACCTCGTTATCAAGTGTTATTAAGTTAAGCAAAAATATCGATATTTTTGCCGACATCCCTAATCTGGTTAGAAATTTTCGGAGGGGTGTTCCTGCAAGTGATTTTGATTCTGAATTTGATTGTAATTTTGGTGTGACCAGACACTTTGCAGGAACGACCTAAAAATCATGTTGATATTCGTCAGCTACTAAACAAACTAAGACCTCTTGTAATTCTCAAGTTCGAATTCCGAGTATGATCAATATAAAAAGGGCAACTAAAATTTGGAGTTCATAAGTGGGACTCCAATTCGCGGTTTTTGGCTGTCGAGTACCATCTCTTAGCAGTGTTGCCAACATTTGCCAAGCAAAAAAATACGTTTTCGGCGGGACGGAGAAAAAAAAACTGTATTTTTCGACAAAAAAAAAAGCTGGAAAAAAGCGTATGTCTTTTCTTATTATTTATACAATTATATATTTAATATATCATCAGAGTGATGAAGTTCCTCGTCCTCATTCTTACCGTAGGCCACAGTTGTGCCTATTAGCTTAAGGTAACTAGGAAGTACCTTATAATCGACGCAGCATTTCGCATGTCGACGTAACCCGTATCTACCTAGTACTTGCAATTGTTTTGGTACACGGTTATTTTGGTCATAAAATGAAAACGAATTTCTGCTTTTTATTCGGTAACTTAATGGCTACAAATCGTAGAACAACTTATTCGAAATGGCCGTGTTGTACCTTCCAACAACGCCGAAGTCTCTGTGGTCACTCATCGCCAGCCTGACAACATCTGAATCGCAAACGAGGCTAACTCAAAAAGACTTTCATTACCTCCAGCGTCCTTGGCAGCGATAACTGAACTCCAAAACTTTAGTTTCATCGTAGTTTTTCAATATCTTCTACGAAAAATACTTCCAAAATGATAACAATGCTTTGTTTTTTTTGGGAGGTAGAATGTTGTGCATTTGCAACCACTGCAGAGGTATCTCAAGAGGTATCAGATTCATTCTTCCGGAGTCAAGCCTTAAAATCCGGGCTCTGCAGCCAGTCTTTAAACTTTTTTGTTTGACAACTTGTGGCATTTTTGTCAAACGATCTGTAAACTTGGCTAGCACGCACTTTGAGATGACTGTTTCCTGAACGTTAGAGGTGGCAATTAGGGTCGATAAATGACTGACAGAGGTGAAAAACTATCTATTTGCCTATAAGTTTTGCAAATGACTACAAAATAGCAATAAAGCTGAAAAACAGCCGAAATCATTTTTAAAAACGCCAGAATTCCCGCTTCCCGCTGTTTCCAAATGTTTCCCGCAATACGGTTTTAAAAAAAGCTAGAAATGACGGGAAAAAAGCTGATTTGGCAACACTGTCTCGTAGGGACATGCAATAGTCCATTATACCATCATAAAAATAGATTTTAACAAAAATCTACCGTGCGATTTTAAAGATATTCAAGAAACTAGGCTTAACTCCATTTGGAGGTACCTTAGCCAATCGTACGATTGAAGTGAATTTTTTATATTGCGTTCCCAATGACCCTGTCCACATTTGCTGAATTTTCCAGGCTTTTATCTTAAGCCCTTAAAATCTACACTCAGAAAAAAAATATTACCTCAATCTGTTAAAAATTACCTGAAATTTAAATCCATATTACCTAAAATGACAGCCAAGGAATATATAGACTTAATTTCAGGCCTCTATTACCTAAAGTGTTCTAGGCAATAATTTTGATTTTTAGGTAATATGTGACCTAAAATTTTACGCAATGTATGACTTTATAACGGTTTTTTAGGTAATAGAAAGGCCTAGATTTTAGTCAATAAATATGCTTTTTAGGTAATGTGTGTCTTAAAATTTAAGGCAATGTTTGACCTTAAAGCGTCGCTAGAAATGGAACGCGACGAAATCATTGCATACGGTCCGGGAGGGGCGGGGAACCCCACACACACAATAAAACCAAACCACACCCCCTCCTCACCCCTCCTCCTTCTAAATTGTTCAACATATGTTACGGCATATATTTTTTGTTGGTTCAGCCATGTCTTCTTTCTGAAAAACATAAATATTAAAATTTTTTTTACTTTTGCTGGAACTCGAACTTAGGACCTCGGGGGGCCGATTGCGGCCTCTTTACTCACGCGACTATCAAGCACTATTGTCAGAGAGCGATAAAACATAGTAAAGTATGAAGCCTTATGGCTTTTGCACGTAGTACTTAGCCGGTGGTGAAGAGAAAGAGACGTTGCCTTAGAACTTGGAGGTCGTGGGTTCAAATCACCGCAGAAGCATATTTTCTATGTTTTTATTTTTATTTTAGGAGCTCACAGAGCTAATATATATAAACTACGTTTATACGCACGTCTTATATGCAAATATCAATTTTGTGAGTGACAAACAATTGCGAGTTATTGCGAATTAACTCAGCGTTTAAGTTAATTCGTTATTTGCAAATAGCTAAGTCACGAAAACAATTACTGATTAGTAGACTTATTTGCAAATAGTGTGCTAGGCGCTGCCACTCTATTCAGCGATTTTGCCGTTTTCAACTATATGGTAGCACTGCTATATTGTAATTAGTGTTGAACCCAGAAGAAAAGACAGAAAGCAGACAGATTTTTTTTAAAGGATAAAAAAACAGCACAAACCATGTTTCCTTATTAATATAATAAAGTTTCAATGAATATCAAAAAGTTGACGACCTTACTAAATTGATAAATTTTGAGTTTAGCCGTCTCGAGGTCAAATGAAACACGCAGATGAGTATGCTGCTTTTCCGATATATTTCGGTTGCTCACCGGCCACCATCTTGAGGGATAATTATTTTACACGTCTGTGCCGTCTGACGTGGAGTTGCGATTATTTTTATTTTCGTTTAATTCATATCGAGAGTGGTATTATTAACATTCGTTCCAATTAAACGAAGGCAACAATCAGGAACTTGATAATTTTGGCTACATGTTTTGGCAAGCAATTGACGCACCAAACATTGCTAGTGCCGCCTCCTGACGACAAGCTGCTGATGTTGAAAGTGGCTGAAACGTAATTTTGTTTACCTGTGCGAAAGGCACTGCATTTTGCGGTGTTTTTATGCATGTGCGCGGATCTGGTCAATCTTTGGATGTAAACTGCAATTGCAGTATGTCTCCGGATCTGAATCCTTGGCATCTCGGCAGGTTCTTTTCACCAAGACTCTAAAAATTTTTGATTGTAAAAGTCTTTCGGCATATTGAAACTTTAAAGCGCCCTGAACCGATACTCTATACGTCTGATTTCGATTACACACAAACAAATAACAGGGTTGCATCGCTTTTGAAAAATGCTTGTCGAAGGCGGAAAATCAATGTGATATCGATGCCACATAGTTGAAATTGATCAACTGTATGAGCGCGTTAAGAAAATTAAAAAAGAATGAATAAAGGATAATAAAAAAATAAAACAGGCATTTTTTTCGGATGGAGGACGTTTCAAAAATTTTTCGGAAATCGCAGTTTCAAAAAGGACAGATCTGTCCGCAAAAAGGACAAATTGGCAACACTGATTGTAATTGACATTCATATTGACTGGTATGACTATGGTATTTAGCGTATAAACAGTGAGTTAGTTATTTACAATTTATTACTATTTGCAAATAGCTGGCGTATAAACGTAGTATATTACTCACACGCCAACAGCGGCGCTTAAATCATATATATGAAATAATAGTACTAAGCTTAAGAAATTGGCATAATTTTAAGGCAAAGGATTCCTACAAAATTTAGTCCTAAAACCAGATTTTTAAGGTAAAATGCCCTGTATTTTAGGAAATCATTGCCTGAAAATCACATTTTAGGTAATAAAATCCATTTTCCTAAAATTTGAGGAAAATCTTTTTTCTGGGTTTACACCCAGATAAAATCGTTGTCGCTGTGTGTTGCAAGTACAAAAGTACCCACAAAACGCGAACCGAGGCTTTATTCGTAAAACTGGGTATGAGCTCCTTTTTTATCATAATTTTAGGGTCTTATGCCGGGTTTTTAAAAAAAGTTGGATTTTGTCGAACTGTGTTATAATACAAAAATGACACAGTAAAATAGAATATAATTATTAAAGTCTTAACCATAGAATAAGAAATTCCGGTCACAGCTAAAGTTATGCTAATTTGTCCTTTTTTTTCTCACTTTTTCTATTGCCATATAATTTCCCAATCGAATTCGATATCATTTACATACAAATTACACAAATTTTTAACATGTCTGGTCCTTAGCCTCAAGAGTTTTCCCCCAACTGTTCTTAAAGCCAATCAACAAAACCTCCACAAATAAAATGCAATTTATATGCCAACTGCATAATAAATAAATATTTTACCAAAAAAACCAAAGAAAAAATCTAAACTAAAATGAAACTAATATGAAATGCCTGGCAGAGATTAAGCAAGATAACGAGATGCCGTTTTAGCAGTTGCCAAATGGAATATTATTATGGCACACGCCTTTGCCCAGACACGCCCACTTCCACCGCTCTAAAATGTTGAAAGAATTTTGTTGTGGTGTTTTTTTTTGTGTTTTTTTTTTGTTGGAGTTAGCCCGCGCTTATCATTCCCAGCTGGCATACGGAAAAAAGGTCAAAGGTGAGAGCCACTGGCCAACTCCCGTAGCTGCGGTTCCCTCCGCCTGCTCTCCAGCACTCCAGCTCTCCATCTCTGTGATCTGCACGTTTCGCTCATTTGGCTAACGTGATAATAAAGTGCAAATAATATGCCTCACACAGTTGAAGTTGAAAACGAAAATTTCAGACAATTGCTGGGTCTCCCGCTTGCTGCTGCTGCTGCTGCTGCTGCTGTGATCACCAAGCTGTGATAGCTTCTACCAAATAATGTTTGGCTGTGCCAAGTTTTCCGCAATCGATGCAACAACAGAAACAACAGCAACATGGCATTATCTCTGATGGAAATGCACCTGACGCTGAATTTCAAGAGTTTTTTGTGCTTTTTTTTTTGGTTTGGTTTGGTATTTGCACGACTTTGGTGGGTTGGGGCGTTGGTTAGACGTTGATGTTAACCCTTAGAAGTCGGTTGGAATTAACTAAATTGGAGTGTAAATTACATAGATTACTAAAGAATATTTGCAAAAGCAAATCATAATTTTCGCGGATTTTCGGGATTTTTTACATTTACAAACGGTTTACTATTTACATTGTCAATACATGTTTGTCCTGTCCATTTTATTTACAGCTTCTTTCTGTCTAATCGGACACTTTATGAATTATTATTTGCAGTGTGACCCTCGTTTCTGTCTTAAAATACCTTAACGCTAAAATATTATTTCAGTTTTAAGTTTTTCTCTTAATTTTCTATACTTTTGCAGGGTTAAAGACCTGCCTGCCTGCCTGCCCTGTCCGTTTATTCTAACGCACTCAGCTTTTGTGGGCAGCAAATCCACATCCACCGCCAACTCCAACTCCAACTCCAACGCCAACGCCAACTCTTTGCGCCTGCAGGCTCAACATTTGCAACTCCAGCTTTAGCTCTCCAATGCACCGGCTCACTCCAGCTTCAGCTCGTTATGCGGCAATTACTCGACAAACAATTTTTACCTTTAGCCTCAAGTTCAAATTTCAAAATCAAAATCAGCAGCCGGAGCCCAGGTAATTGGTCTCGTCTTTGCCAAAGATTTCCCATGGGTAACCTGTTATGGCGACCGACTTCCAAGCTCTGCAAACTCCAAAACTGTAATCACTCACTCAAACAGAGATCACTCGCTGCGGCAGCAGACAGAGTCCAAGGTGTTAGGAGTTCGCATAGGGACACGAACTTCAAATCAAAGCCAAGTTAAGTGCTAGTTGTGGGGCAGCAGCAACGTAAAAAAGGGCTCTAGACTTGGCAGATTTGCATGTGGCAACAAACTGTTGGAATGTGGCCAAATTATAGATTGTAGGAGGTTGGCGGAGGGAGAGCCATATAAATAGTTAAGCTTTTGGTTAGCCTTGGTTGATAGCTGCCTGCGATACAGGTTGGTTGCCCCACACAAAAAGGGGCCGGCTGCTGTTTTAAATTGAGATACACAATTTTTGATCTTTAGTGCAAAATTTATTTAAATAATTATTATTATTAACAAAGTAATTCTGATTAAGTTATAAACGAAACTACTACAAGACTACAACTGGAGCGAGTTATGGACGAGCTTTGCTTGACTTATATAAAAGACTTTGAACTGGGGAAGTATGCTCTGTTAGTTGAACACTTTGTTTGTGGTCCAACTATTTGGTGGAGAGAATGACTTCTTGCAGAGGGGCTTCCCCTTTTAGGGTTTTAGTTTATCGTATAAAGAGTTTCGAGAAAATGAAAACAGAAGAGGGATAATTTCAGGAGTCAGTGGAATGTATTAGAGATGGACGAGATGTACGATTTTTGAATATATATGCTCTATAATAATGATGTAACGAGTCCTTTTTGTCCTGAAGCTTGCTTGGGCTAGGCTCAGGGCTGTCGAAGATTCGTAATAACACGGGGATTGGTTTGGTATATTCACACGTTATCGTATATTCTTCGCAATATGCTCTTAACACTAACAGGACCGGTCCTTATTATTACTTAATGATATCCTTAATCTTTCCATTCCCTCTTCTTATCGCCTTCTCGGTTTTGTAGCATCACCCGCTCCCTCCTCAACTATGGTGGCTAGGACTACGTTGGCCGGCTCTCCGTCTTCGCCTACCTCTTACGGACTGTTCTACTTGTGCTCGCGTTGGCTGTGGTCTGCGCTTTGACCCGTAGAGACAACCGCTCGTACTCGTCAGTTCACCGCCCGCACAACTCTGCGATTTCCGCCCTTAGTCTGGTTACTTCATCGGCTACCGAACGCCTTGGCACGTCGAGAATCCTCTCTCCCTCGTCAGCTTACTGTCTCTGCACAACTCTACGATATCCTGACTCCTTGTCGCGGTTCACAATTCTCTCGGTCCTTGAAAGATCCTATGGTGCTTGCTTAGAATCAGATCTATTACCTCCTTCACTATCCACTGAACTTTAGATTGTCGACACTCGCAGTACTTCACCGTAAGATACTAGCTACTGCATATGTCTATGCCTTGCAAAAACAGTTCAACATTATAGCAATTTGTATAGAATTTTAATGAAAATTTTCAACTGCATGCACTGCATACTTTGGGGCAGCAACAATATATAGGATTTGTTGTGAACTCGTATACAATATCTAGAAATGGTATATCTGATACACAATTGCTGAAAACATATTCGTGTTCAGCACACGAAAATTATCTAAATTCACCAACAGCTCTTCAATATACTCGAAAAAGACTAATTTTGTTGCCTTGTATATTCAAAGAGGTCACTAAAACAGTCACATCATAGTTAAATAATTTCTGAGATCTAACTACAAAGCACTCTTGTGACGGTGTATGGTTCGAAACCGCTCTTGAATCAGTCTCTGAGATCTAGGTGTTCATACAGACAGACGGATGGACGGACAGACGGACATGGCTATAACACGTCACTTAGATCAATTTGTATTTTGCTATTGGTCTGCTTTATGCACTTGGAAAAGCTATTGCAAAAATTTTAGAACAAAACCTGCATATTTCAAAACTTACTTAAATAGAAACCAAAGATGACCGCCGTGACTTTGTTGGATCATAATTCTTTATAATTCGCGGTCCATCGATGATCTTTTTACAAAATTGTTGTTGAGTAGGGTCGTATACTAAGGTTAGGTTGAAGGCACGCTGTGGTCGTAGAGGGAGGGTCTGTCCCGTTAAACCATTTAGAAAGTAGCACAAATCTTAGCAAAGGGGCAACACCTATTTCAGAGATGTTTGAAAAATCACTTAGGAAAGGACTACCCAAAACTGCGAGAGCTGGACAGTGATAGAAGAGGTGCTGTACACTCTCATCTTCATCCACTGAATTGCAGCTTCTGCAGAAGTCATTGTGTCTGATGCCAAGCCTCGCGGCGTGTCTTCCGATTAGGCAGTGTCCGGAAAGAGCTCCTACTATTAGGAAAATGTTCTCTCTTTGTTGACAGAGTAACGCCCTAGATCTGTTTATATTGAGAATAGGCCATGTAAGTCTAGATACTTCACACGTGTGAATCGTTTGCCATCGATTTATGGTTATTCTACAAGTTGTTTCTTTTGTTTGTAGCTTAAAGGACGCAAGCGGCACCCCTATGTTACTCTTATCCGGTAGGAGCTGATTGGAAGTGCCAATTCTAGTGAGGTGGTCGGCCATCTCGTTGCAGTGTCCAGGCACCCAAACGAAATTTATTTTAAAGTGCTGAGCCATCTCATTAAGAAATCTGCGGCACTCTGTAAGAGTTTTGGCGTTATTAATATTACCGGCAAGGGCTTTTTAAGGCAGTTTGACTATCTGAGAAAATGTATACTTCACTTCCTCTGGTTACGAGAGTTTCCCGAAGGTTGGTACCTCTGCTTAGTAAACACTACAATGATCAGCCAAAACGAAGTTTTAATCCCGAGCTCTAGACTGAAGTCCTCCTACTACCTGTCCATCCAGTTTGGAGCCATCAGTCGTATACTAAACACTTACCAATTTTTCTTTAGTCGCTTCTTCCTTAGTATAGTATTTTGCATATAAAAATATATTCTATGGGGGGGACTTAACCCCCAAAAAACCCCTCGTTAAATTCATTACGTTAAGTTCGTAATGTGTTCGTTGACAATTTTAAGTGTACATTTGAGTGGTTTCAGATGCAATTCTACGCCTCAGTACTGAATTTATCAGTGCACAATTCAGGCCTGAGAAATTGGAATTGCTACAACTTTTAACAGATTTCAGTACTGTATTCAGTACTACCAATGAGATTTGGCCCATGAGTACAGTATTGAAAGTCATGCCTAAAAGAAGCAAAGGTCATGAAGTAGTGGGCCCCGTTTGTGATAAGTTAGTTGCAACACATACTAAAACTCCTCTTATAGCATTAGATAGAGTAATAGTGGATACGATCGGTCCGTTACCAAAATCAGAAGAAGGAAACGATTTAACGAAACGTGATTTAACAAAATACCTTGTTGCCATACCAATCCCTGACAAAAGTGGTAAAACAGTAGCAAAAACTATTTTTGAATCATTTATTCTGAAGTACGGTCCGATGAAGACGTTCATTACGGACATGGGAACGGAATATTAGAATTCGGTTATCAATGATTTATGTAAATATCTTGGTATCCAAAACATAACATCTACAGCACACCATCACCAGACTTTAGGAACTGTGGAAAGAAGCCATAGAACATTCAACGAATACATTCGTTCTTGTATATCGGTTGACAAAACTGATTGGGATGTTTGGTTATTATACTTTGTATATTGTTTTAACACCACACCATCCACAACACACGATTATTGTCCATATGAACTAGTGTTTAGTAGAAAACCTAACATTAATAAATCATTTAATGGCACGGACAATCATATTAGTCCGTTATATAATATAGATGACTACGCGAAATAGTCAAAATATAGATTAGAAATAGCATATAAACGAGCTAGAATTATGTTGAAAGAAAATAAGAGAAAAAATAAAGAATTATACGATTCTAAAGTAAAAGATATAAGTTTATCAATGCGATATAAGGTTTTATTAAAAAACGAAACAGGTCATAAATTAGATTTCAAATATACTGGACCTTTTTAAGTAGAAAAGATAGAAGATAGGGATAATATAATCATTTCAGACAATAAGAAATGTAATATACAAAAGACCCAAGCACATTTCCAGTGAAAAGTAATACGATCATCCGTTGGGCAACTAACGCAGAAACGCAGCGTCAGCATAAGTCAGCAGCGCAGTAAATACACTTTATCCATGTGCATATACCATCCTCTCTAATAGGGATTCCTCTCAAGCTCATCCATTCCACCAGGAGAAAACTATCAAACCATTACACCATGCTTTCAGTGCCAGCTATTCAAAAGCGGGTCTGTTTCAGTACTGTGTTGTACTAAAGGGCATCCAGCGGTTTCCTGCTTTAGAAATTATAAGACTTCAGCGAAGCATAATTTGTACTAATTTAAAGAGTTAAGACCGGGTTTCTGAAATAAGACCATTACAACCGAATTGTATGATTAGAACGATTTTCAAATAGTTCAAAATGTACTTAATATATGCCGAAACAGTTTTAAATCAGGGTTTTGGAATTGTACAATTTGTACTTGAATAAAGTAGTATAGTACTTACTGCACTATTTACACCGTTAGTACTTGATTCAAGTACAATGTTCTTGGATTGTTTTCAAAGTGTGTGATGTACTTGGCGTTTACAACTTGGTACTCATTTAACTATTAGTGTTCTTTTGCTTGAGAATGGCTATGATAATTTATATCCTTCTTGGGGATTGATCTATACATGCGTTCGATTCTGGTAACTCTGATAGACTCCTACTCTATTCCAAGCCTCCTTTTCAGAAAGAGCAGCTGAATATAGCAGAAGGGCGTTCAGATGGGTGTAGAAAAGTTTAAAGCAGGGGCCGACAAAACACACATGCTCATTTTGGCGTTGTGTATAAGTGTTTAGACACGCGAGAGCGCGCTCACTTAGCACTTCTTTGTTGTTGCAAAAGAGAGCAGCACGAATATTGTCGGTGTGGTGACGTCGCAACGCGTCGCTGCCGCGGAGCGCTGTGATATGCACATTAGATAGGCACGCGCCGGACTCTGGCTTAAAGCAACGTCATGAATTTTATGCTCTGACGAATAAAAAGGTTTTTTTTAATGTCTTCTGAAGACTGTATGCAGCATGTGCAGTTTGATGTATGCCTCCAGGTTCTGCTTGGTTTATGTTAGTTCCAGGTAGGAGAAGATTTCTTCTGACTGCCTTTGTACACATATATGCTATTTAAAGATGTTATTTCGGACGAAAGAATGAAGAATGAAGCTTTTATAGATTAAATATATTGAAAATACTCGATTTCCCTTGGTCTCACTTCATAATATGAAATCGCACAACATATGACACTAGAACCTTGGGTTCCGGGTAAATCAGGGCAATATCCAACAGATCAGAGCTCATTAACTTAATAGTATGTAGCATTTAGTATTGCCATAATAATTTTCATTATTCATTTCCTTGAAATCTCCAACAACACACAAAACAAACAAAATGCTCACAAATTTTCTTCAACTAAAAACCGAAACATCAAATTTCAATTATCGCAATGGCAAAAGGAAGCCAACCCGCGCGAGCCATAGGCGACGACCCCAAAAGCAACAACAACCACAGCAAAAAAAAAAACCCAAAAACATGAACAAGTGTCTCAGTCTCAGTCAGAGGGAGTCGAGTGCGAAGAGAAAATGCAAATTTTAAGCTCAAGTCCCCAGCCCCAGCTTCAGTCCCACAGCCAGCTGCCGCCCAGAGGCAGACCGAAACCAAAAACTGAACAAAAGCCAAGCCAAAAGTCTGTTAAAGTGATTTTCACATGGGCAATTAATGTTTCAATAAACGATATTCTGGCATTCTGGTTGCAGCAAATTTGTAGCAAGATGCAGTTGCCTGCAGTTTGCTGCCTGCCGCCTCATGTTGCGGCTAGCAAATGTTATTGAAATTGGCTTTTGATGTTTATTGAAGGCATCTCCCTTTTTGCACTGTTAATTGCCAACCATTTGGCCATTAGCAAACGTATTTATGCTCACGCCTCGCTCACGTTTTGGCCATCAAGCGAACACTCAGGAGGGGGAGGAAGGGGGGTGGGAAGTGCGTGAAAATGCAGGAAAATGTGTTTTGCTAATTGCCAATGTTATGGCCATTTCTTTGCTAAACTTGTGGGAGGCCCAACCACAGCATAGAGCAGATTTGTAAAGAGACCCTCCAAGACCCCCAGTAAAAAAAAGAACTGAAATCAGAACACATCTTTGATTTCAGCTAATTTACAGGCAAATTTACTGCAAAGCGAATATTAATTCACATGTTAACAACAACTCGAACAACACCTACACTGGACTACACACAAAACGATTGACAAGCGGCAACTGTCAACGCGTTGAGACAAAAGCACTGGGACACGCCTCCCTTTGCTCAATTTTAACATAGACAACGCTGGTGGCAACGAAAAGTGGGTGCACGACTTGGATATACCCCTTTATTTAGGGTGGAAAGAATGTAATTAACAAACTTCGCAGATCAGTTTGAAAACATTTAATTTTAATGATGATCGAGTTTAAGAGCGCTTACATTGAAAATAAAAAAGTTTTTCTCACAAAAATCCATTTTTCGAACGATATTCTCTATGGCAGCTACAAGAAGTAGTTATTCGTTCCGGGCGATTCCGACATATTATCAGCGTGCAGCCAAAAGAAGACTCTTTGCAAAGTTTCAGCTCGATAGCTTTAAAACTGAGGGACTTTTAAAGCCAAAAAAAAGCGGCAGTGTGGGAGGCGTTGAGCTGGAGCAAGAAAGATTCACCGAATGTGGCGATTGGCAGTTCGCTGACCAAATGACTTCCCTGCCTTATTCCGTCCGAATGACGGTAAGTTGTAACTAATAAGTCTTTTCGGTATCCCCCATTTAATTATTTATTCATTTGCACGCAGCCACCCCCCTCTGCTACACCGAGTCCGGCTCTAAAATGTCAATCCAGCCCAATGAGGAGAGTATGTTTTCCGATGACATTTTAGAGTTTGACTCTACAAACTCTACATTACCGTCATATGCCTATGTAAGTGATATATTAAAATATAATGATATACAAAGATTTTGACTAATTGTCTTTCACAGCAGGCAAAGTAGTCCAAAAAGCGGAAGGTGGACCAGCCATCGGAATCCGATGAGTAAGTGGGAATGGAAAAGGATTTAACCCGATTAATTTTCCCATTTTGGGCCAACTTAGCTAAGGCAGTTGCCCTCTGAGGTGGCCACCATGATTGTGGTGCGAATTACAAATTTGCTGTTTGAGTCATTAGAGGCTCACAAAGCCTCCATTTGACTCCATTTGACGATTATGAAGTCAGATATGGCTTAAAATGTAAGTGAATATTTCGTATGCATATATCATATTTAAAAATTTTTGAGATCACCAATCCAAACTACACTTAAAAATAGTTTCAGTAGAAATGGGTCTTTTTGGCTGTAAACTAGTGTAATTAGTGAAATAATAGATGTTTAGTAGACATTTATATGATAAGTAGACATCGGATTTTGCATATTTGAATATTTTGAACCGCATGTCCGATTTAAGTTCTGATTGCACACATCTTATTTTTATTGATAAACGATCTATGTCCGCTAAAAACCATTTTGCATAAATTGCATATTTGCATAAAAAAACAAGAAAGAAAGTCGGTCAAGCCCAACTATAACATACTCTGTACCCTTAACGTCGCAGCTCGCATTTGCTCACGAGTTATACGCGCTCATCTCTAAGTTTCACTCTCTCTATCTCTCTCTTACTAAGATTGCCGTTCAATAGAATGTTGTGGTGATGGGTGGGGGGGTGGTGGGTGTTTACTGGCCGTTTTTTGCTCATAACTTGAGTATCGTTCATCCGATCTTTATCATTCCTTCAGCAAATCGATAAATAATTTTGTGTACAAGGTATCTCTAGAAGGTACGAACGATCTATCTTCAAAACTGTAGGAGATATGACGTTTTTTCCAAATTGCGGGGGCGGGAGGGGGCGTGGCAAAAATTGAAAATAAACTTGATCTACCTGCAAGTATAAGAAATATATGCCCCATACATGTCAAACCTCTATCTCTTACCATCTCTGAGATCTCTTCGTTCATACGGACGGACAGACGGACATGGCTATATCGACTCGGCTGTTGATGCTGATCAAGAATATATTATATATACTTTATAGGGTCGGAAACGATTCCTTCTCCCTGTTACATACTTTTGCACAAACTTAATATACTCTATGTACCTTCGGTACAGAGTATAAAAATTAAGCTTCAAAAGCAACAAAAAATTGTTAAAAATTGTATTATAGTAGAAAAAATAAACATAGATTAAAATATATTTCTTCTGTTATATTTATTTAAGTATGCTGGTCTTAGTTGCAGCAGAAAGCTTGCATATGTACATATATCTTGCATGCACGTCAAATTTCTTTGATTTGACTCAAGCGAGAGCAGAAATTCATTACTCTCTTGCTCTCGCTCTCTTTTGTACTTATTTTGACATTTATATAAGAAGTTGTGAGAGAGCGAGTGCGGCTACCTTGTTAAGTACCTTGGGTATGGGTAAAGAATATGTTATAGTCGGGCTTGACCGACTTTCTTTCTTGTTTTAACTCTATTCGGGTGACACAGTAAAGTGCGTTTGGTTTTTTATTCAATATAATAGCTGCAATATAGACGAAGTCTATTGGGCCTCACTTTAATTAAATCCCTTAGTTAAGTCAAAGTACAAATCAGCTGGCCATTGTATTTATTTTGCATTTTTTTAGGCTATCTGGTCACACTGCCTTTTACATTCCACAAAAGGATTATCTAGCCAATTTCTTGAAGTAAAAATTCGAATTCGAGTCATTCCAGTCTCCAAAGTAGTATGACATCTCGGATGGCCGCCAATCAAATGAAGTCTTTCATGGTCGGATACAAGATTGCCTAAATACATTTGCATTAATATTAAGGATTTTGTCAACTCAGTGGTCTATGGCCGAATCGCTGGAACATAGCCGTTAATCTTTCAAAGAGTCAACATGATCGCTATGAGATCCCGAAAAGTTGCTCGAGTGCGGTTCCTAGGATCAAAATGATACCGCGGTTAAATACCTTGGCGTATCTCAGGACCGCCGCTTGACCAGTCTATGTGTCTCCGGCAGTAGCTACGGTTGCAGCTATACTATTGAAGCTCAACTGGCTTCTCAAGCTTCGTAGTGGTAGATCTGGGGGATACCTTTATGGGATACGGCATGTTCCACTACCCTCAAGAACCTAGAATCTTCTATGTGAGGTCCCTGGTATGAGAGGCATACAACTATATATTGCGATTTGGACGCTTTGCTATTATGCGCCCCAAATTAATATGCACACCAGCTAGTTTGTTTGGTTATTATTATGTATCATGACCGACTGGTGGCCCACTCCCATAGACTTGCCACTGATCTGACGACAAACAGTCTCAGAAGTCGTCTCAACCTACGACATCTTATCGACCTTTGTATCCATGGAGGGCATCTCTCAGGCCGCCTCAGCAATTTGGCATAAGTGTCCCCTTGGCACCATCCCCTACCAATCTTTGCACACTGCTGGTTCCCCAACAAGATGACAGCTCATAACAAAAACATAAAAGCATTCCCCCCAAAATTTTTAATAATTGTAAACAATATATTCCTGAGCTGTGTGTCAGCTGTTCTTTCGATCCACACGCGCTATCGATAGGCCAACTATCGATAAGAATCTGTGGGTTTCGATCATGTTGCTGGATACTCAAGCAACGAAAAGGTAAACTAAAAATTCCTGGCACAGTTTTTATACCCTGTACCGAAGGTACATAGAGTATATTAAGTTTGTGCAAAAGTATGTAACAGGGAGAAGGAATCGTTTCCGACCCTATAAGGTATATATATTCTTGATCAGCATCAACAGCCGAGTCGATATAGCCATGTCCGTCTGTCCGTCCGTCCGTCCGTCCGTCCGTATGAACGAAGAGATGTCAGAGATGGTAAGAGATAGAGGTTTGAAATGTATGGGACATATATTTCTTATACTTGCAGGCAGATCAAGTTTATTTTCAATTTTTACCACGCCCCCTCCCGCCCCCGCAATTTGGAAAAATCTTCATATCTCCTACAGTTTTGGAGATAGATCATTCGTTCCTTCTAGAGATACCTTGTAAACCAAATTATTTATCGATTTGCTGAAGGAATGATAAAGATAGGATGAACGATACTCAAGTTATGGGCAAAAAAAAGTTTGCCAGGAATTTTTAGTTTCCGCGGTGCTGGATACCCGGCTTAACCCCGAAATTCGAACTATGTATAATATATTCCTGTCGGTTTTTGGAATCAAATTTATGAAGCATCGATCTTAGAATGGTATTCAAAATACCTTAACTTTTTTTTAGTTATTTCTTTAATTCGACTATTTTTCTGGGTCTGTTGAGAGTTCGAATTAACGGGGTTCGAGCTGTTTGGGGAATTCGCATCAACTTGCATCTATTTGCAGCAACTTGGCATCGCCTTAAACTCTTTGAATAATGGGTATAAATGCAAAATATCGCAAGTTTCATAATGAAAATGTCAACTGGTTGTTTGGTTGTTTGGTTGGTGGTTCGTTTGGCGTCGAACAAAGTCCATAAAAGTTCAGCCGCATGATTCATCGTCAGCCCACACACAAACACAAGCACACACACACTCACACACGCATAAATACTTATGCAAATTGTATGCTTACGAAGTCGTAGAGTGGGGGAGGGGGCAATTGGAGGCTGGTAACTGCACATTTTTCCCCTTTTTATACCCTTGCAAAGGGTATTATAATTTTGCCCAGAAGTTTGCAACGCATAGAAATATTCATTTCCGACCCCATAAACTATATATATTCTTGATCAGGGGGACGAGCTGAGTTCATTGAGCTTTGTCCGTCCGTCTGTCTGTCTGTCCGTCTGTCTGTCTGTCTGTCCGTCTGTCTGTCTGTCCGTCTGTTTCTACGCAAACTAGTCTCTCAGTTTTAAAGCTATCGAGCTGAAATTTTGCACAGAGTCTTCTTTTTACTGCACGCTGCTAATATGTCGGAACCGACCGGATCGGATGACTATATCTTATAGCTGCCATAGGAACCATCGGTCGAAAAATGGGTTTTAGTGAGAAAAACTTTTTTGTTTTCAATGTTAACGTGATCAAACTTGGTCATTAATAATATTATATACTTTCAAACAGATTTGCAAATTTTGGTCAAAATCGGATGACTATATCTTATAGCTGCCATAGGAACCATAGGTCGAAAAATGGGTTTTAGTGAGAAAAACTTTTTTGTTTCCAATGTTAACGTGATTAAACTCGGTCATTAATAATATTATATACTTTCAAACAGATTTAAAAATTTTGGTCAAAATCGGATGACTATATCTTATAGCTGCCATAGGAACCATAGGTCGAAAAATGGGTTTTAGTGAGAAAAACTTTTTTGTTTTCAATGTTAACGTGATTAAACTCGGTCATTAATAATATTATTTGCTTTCAAACAGATTTGCAACTTTTGGTCAAAATCGGATGACTATATCTTATAGCTGCCATAGGACCGATCGGTCGGAAAATGGGTCTTAGTGAAAAAAAACTTTTTTGTTTTTGAGTAAATCGTTCTTAAGATCGGTGATTATTAATATTAAACGCTTTCAAACTAATTTGAAAAAGTTGATCGACATCGGGTGACTATATCTTATGGTTGCCATAGGACCGATCGGTCGAACATGAGTCTTGGTAAAAAATTTTTTTGTTTAGTTTTGTTAGCGTCCTTAAACTTGCTGATGACTTATTTTATATACTTTCAAATAGATTCGCAAAATTGGGCCGAAATCGGATGACTATATCTTAAGGCTGCCATAGGGCCGATCGGTCGGAAATTGAGTCTTAGTGAGAAAAACTTTTTTCAGACGTTTATCTGTCGGAAAATAGGTTTTAGTTACAACATTTTTTGATTTTTATGTAAGCGTTCTTAAACTGTGACATTTGCATTTGCAAGGGTATAAAAACTTCGGCACAGACGAAGTTAGCTTGGCCTTCTCGTTTATTATTAAGCTCAACAAGTCGTAATTATGCAAAATGCCTGGTACCTCATCAGGTTGCTAGCGAGAGATCAAGAGAGAGAGAGAGAGAGAGATGTGTGTGGGAGGATGGAGGAGGAGAAGGAATGGTGGTGCCATTTAAGTGGGTGTCATAAACTTGCAGTTTCATTGGTTGCCCCACATTTAATTTGCCCAAGTTTGAGCTTGAACTTAGCAAAGTGCAGAAATGGCAAACTTCCAACACTTTTTTTGGCATTCAAATGGAAACAACTTGAATATTTGTCAATTGATTTGCAGAGATAAGAACTTGGAAGCTGTTTGACTCCAAAATATATATATTCCAATTTACAGACACTTTTAGGGTGCCGCCGTCATCCGTTTGAAGTCGCAGTTCAAGGCACCAAAAGGGCCCCCAACTACCGCAACAACAGCAACAACAACAACAAAAGGCGACGACAATTTGGCAATCATTTTGCATATCAATTGCATTTGATCAATCCACAGATCGCAGGGGAACGTGTTGGCATTTGGTTAAAGCAAAAAGTTTTCAACTTAATTACAAATTGAATTCAATTTCAGTTTCAGTTTCAGTTTTGTTGATTGTTTTCCTGTCTTGTTGACACTCTCGACCATCAAAAATTCGCTTTAATCGGCGGGTTCAATGTTTTGTTTTCAAAATGTGCCCAGAAAATCCTTGAAATGTGTCAACAGCCTTTTTTGTTTTCATTTTCGTTGAGTTTCCATCTCAATTAATTTACAAAATTGTTGAAATTCTTCCGCAAAAAAACTACAAAATGGAGATTTCATCCCCCCCGTTCGCCAGACGAGACTAGACACTCGTTAGGCCTATGAGAGAAGTTGAAGTCAACGCACTTTGCCTCATGAATTTTACTACAATTGCCGCTTTACGCACTTTTTTTTTGTGAATTTTAAGCCCAAATTTATTCATGCGCTGGACAATGTGGACATGTTTTTTTTTTGGCTTGGAAACAAAAGTTAAAGTGTTGGAAGGATTGGTGAAGATTGAAAGTTGAGAATATTGGTGGATTTCGATCAATTTTTAAAGGATTTTACTTTTTAGGAAATTTAGTTGTAAACCATATTTCTTACTTAATGCCTTTTTAACGGTCAAATTTAAAACTTTTGCTAACTTTTGACACCGCCATCTATTGCTAGTCAACCGGAAAAAAATGCACTGCTTGTAGGCATATTGGACAGCGCCCTCTGGCGTTCAGACGAAAAAGTGCCCTCTAGCGGGTAAAGGTAATTTGGTATTGGCTCAGTGGCGCCCCTTGTTGCAAAAGACAGTAGAGCTGCCAGATTAGTGGAATAATGAACAAGCCACTGCTTGGAACCCGCGCTTGCACTGCTTTGAAACCCGCGCTTGCACTGCTTTGCAACCCGTGCGATAGTTGTATCGATAGAATTGCAACCACCAACAGTCGATAGCTTTGCCACCACTAATAGGTTAAAGTCAGGCCCTTAGAACAAGCAACAACCATCGGTAAAAGCTGGTTCAAAATTCTTAAAAATTTTTGAGAGACTGAAAAATTTAGCAATTTCGCTTTCATTCGTTTGTATAAGTTAAGAAAAAACGATATTTTATAGCTTAATAAGAGTAAAATGTTTTATTATTTACCAACACACGTAATTACAACGAAGAAGTCGTTTTTACCATACCTTAACCTATTCGAATGACTTCTTTTAAAATATTGCGTCCACCTTCTCCATCAAATTCTTCAACCTAATCTTTTGTCTGAATCCTATTTTGTTCGTGAATTTGAGAATAAGCCGATTGCCACTCTTCCCAGCAAAAAATCGATACCGAAAGTCACCAATACAACTATACTTTTCTGAATTCACAAATACTATCACACATGGGTTTCAGTATAATTAACGTAGGTCTAGCATGACGTTTAACGGCTTGGCGAATTCTTCCTCATCTAGTTATTGTTGCAGCATGGAGAATGAGTATTAGAGAACCAATTTGCGCTGCCTCTCAATTTTGGTGGTGCTAAACGATAGTGCCCAAAAAGATACTTTACAGAGCCAGTAGGAAAACACAGTGGTTAGAGCGAGACGGACCCCATCCCAAATGTATCCAGAGAGCTTAAGTGAGAGCGAACAGCTGACCAAATGTATCTAGAGAGCGTATATGAGAGCGAACAGCTGACTGAGGCAGCGAAAATTTTATCTCTAATACTCATTGCTCCATGATTGCAGTTAGGTCTAACGTATGCTATAACGATAGACGATAAACAGCTGTTTAGTTCTTAAGAACTTTGGCCATTTCTCGCGTGGTCGTCGAAGTGAACGGTTAGTGAGTTCAATTGGTGTTAAAAAATAATTATAAAGTGAAATAAATAAATAGTCAATAAATATGAAAAAAAAAAAACAATTCAAAACTTAGTGCCTGCAGAAAAACGATAATTAAAAGCTATATTAAAAAATTATGAACAGTTAGATGACTTTGCAAGTTTCATAAAGGTGTTACGGATCTGCTTTGTTCTCCATTAGGCTACGCCGGCTGGCTCAACGGATCCCAGGAGTAAGGTCCATCCCAAAGCCTAGCAGACCGTACAATTCCGAATGTCGACAGACACCTACAAGTGTCATCGCTAACCTCTATTTTCAACTGACAATAAATACTCAAAAAACCAACAAAAAAAAACATTAACTAAACAAACATACTACCACTGTTCCTATGTTCCAGAATTGGATCCCAGAGCGGAATCCTGGCGCACCCACCCTTCCTGCAGCGGATGAGTCCCAGCCCACCAGCTGCCCATGGCGTCATCTATCCATCTATCCTATTACGTGTCCATGGCGGTCAAAAGGAGATCAACCATATATACATACATATATTTCTTATACTTGCAGGCAGATCAAGTTTATTTTCAATTTTTGCCACGCCCCCTCGCGCCCCCGCAATTTGGAAAAAACGTCATATCTCCTACAGTTTTGATGATAGATGGTTCGTACTTTCTAGAGATATCTAGTACTCAAAATTATTTATCGATTTGCTGAAGGAATGATAAAGATCGGATGAACGATACACTAGTTATGAACAAAAAACGGTCAGTTAACACCCCCCACCCACCCCACCCATAACCTAAGCATTGCGTTCAGCAGAAGCAAGATTAGTGAGAGAGAGAGACTTAGAGAGCGCACTTCGTTGTGCGTTGTGTGTTAACTGGCCGTTTGACTCGTGACCAAATGCGAGCTGCGACATTAAGGGTGCAGAGTATGTTAAAGTCGGGCTTGACCGACTTTCTTTCTTGTTCTTACAATCTATTTCTGGCTTTTCTTTGCAGCACCCCAATCGGCACGCTCCCTATGCCAGGATTTTCCCCCGGGACACCCGGCGGTCGGCTAACCCGGCGTTGGAACGGACTCACTTGATTCTTTTTCCTTGTTATTGTGTGGCCCTCTGGCGATCCCGGCTTCTCCAAGTCGCTTCTACTTTACGGACTCTGGCCGACGCACGACGAGTGGGGTTAAGAGAGTAGGACAAATGGTTGGAGTGGCAGGATCCCTCTACTGCTGAAGTTCTGTCTATTTTTGGCGATGAAGGCAAAAAAGAACACCCGTGGCCGTCCTCGTGCGGACCAGAAGTACGGCCACGCTGGAAGAACCAAGAAAAACTGTCATCAACCACTCTCACTGGCACCTGTGGGATCAACAAACTCACTTTTCTTAAATATTTTTTCTGATTTTTTTATTTCACAGTTTTTCTTCATTCAATTAATTTATATTTATTCCGCACAGGGCAATTTCGTTGCAAATAAAACGAATTTCTTTAAAATTTTCGGCGTGAAAGCGTTTTATTTTCGTGTATTAGCATTATCTGACTGCCGGTCCTCTTGCGATTTGATTTTTGACTGCCACTTGGCCTAAGCTTGACCTACCTCAAAGTCATTTCCCGCCTGCTTCTTTATAGGGTCATTGGCCATTTTGAACGCCAACCAACGGACAGCCGGTGAGAAGAGCGAGATTGAGCTTGAGGTCCACTTCCCCTCTACCCCTTACCATACCTCAAGCCCATCTTAATTCCCTAGAGGGTGTCACTTCGCTACTAAGCTCGAGGGCGTTGCCACCTATGAGAAATTTGGCCGCTACCTACCTCAAACGATCATCTCTAACCTATCGATAACCTAGATATACATATATGTACGTATACAAATGCAACATTTTACAGCTTCTAATAAGTTACTCTTTGAAAGAAAGAGGCCTGTTCTCAATTCCGAAAACGAGTGGAATTATCGCCAATCGAGCTGATTGCTGTTCTAAATTCCGCAAATCGACAAAAGTTGTGCTGAAAAGCCGGTGGAATTAAAGGTAATTGGTATTTGTGACTTTAAAATAAATGTTAAAAATGTTAAACTAATTATTATAATAATGCTAAACATTCTTACAAAATATTTGCGTCTTTTATTCTTTTGTTTGATTTCAATAAAATATTTCACTATCAATACATTGGAAGTGGGAACATTTCACAATTCAAGGAACTGAATCGAAATCGGTAACAGGCCTATATAGTTTCTAATGAATTTTCGAACTACGAATAGAAAAAAAAAAAGTAATTGCTGAAAGTATGAACTCGTGATCTGAAACCAAAACAGTTTTTCAAACTAAAATATAATTTCTGATGGATCGTTCCATAATAAAAAGAAGAAATTTGATACATACATTCAACGTTAATTTCATTTAACCAAAAAAATTTTTAAATTATTTAAGATATTTAAAACAGAAAATAAAACTGGTTCCGCTTTGATTTTGATTTCGGAGCCAGTTTAGCTGCCTAGCTTGTGGGTGGCGTGGTTTCTCTCGCACGGTCTCACTGTCCACACTGTCTCTGTCTCACTGCTCACTGTCTGTGCCTCAGTCAACTCTTCCACGCGCCTGCAAACGGTTCCATCCGCACGTGAACATATTTGCATCTTGTCAAGAAAATGGGCAACTTGGACTTGGACGCCGATGCGGGGGCTTGCTTTAAGCTAAGCTTTGCCACCACAAATGGTAATGGAAATGGAAATGGCAATGGGAATGGCAAATTGCCACCGCCCCCAAATGGCCACAGCCCAGACCAGGAGCTGGTGGAGAACAACAGCAAAGCGGACGAACAGCATAGTTTGCTCATTCAAAGGAAATTCTCAGCACCAGCCTATACGGAAATTCGCACCAGACGCAGTACAGCCAAAGCGGACCAGGCCCTAAAATTCAAGGTGAGACGCCGGCAAAGCAAAGAGAGCCAAAGAGTCAGTGAGGCAGAGAGAGAGAGAGGGAGAGAGTCAGCAGAGAGCGGCTCGTGGATAGCTGAAGGAGGCGGAGGCCGTGCAGTTCTTAGTTCTTTTACCCCTTTTTGGCTTTTTCTAGGTCAAACGCCGTACTGCAGTGTTTTCCCTTTCGTTTTGTGCATCATGTTGCCAGTGGTTACACTTTGGTAACCCAATAATAATTGCCCTCCAGTGGGAGGGTTGCCGCCAGCCTTGTGATGTTAATATAAAAACATTGTCATGCCATGCCATGACATGGCCTTATCATAGCGCGTTTTCTATATTATTTTTATACGTAAAGCTTTACGGAATGCCAGGCATGGGCATGGCGTGGTGATTCATGCATTATGGGGAGTACGGCGTTGATAAGGGTCTCTCGGTTAAAGCGTAATACTCAAGCAACAGTCTAGAGTCTCCCGCATATTTCGGAGAATTTTTGTACTCGATTTGTTAGGGGGAATTCTTTGCAGTTGGGATTTATCCTAGAATTGGTAATAGATTAAAGATGGATAGTTCGGATAAATGCATTAAAAATGGCTTGGATATGTATTACTAAGTCATAAACCCTTTATTTCAGATTCAGTTTGGATACCAGAACGTGCAAATTTAAGGTGAAATATGCAAAATGTTCTCTTACATCAATCACTTTGTTCTTCAGTTATAACATTTTTACATTGTGATTGATTTTATTTACTCTTTTCGTTCAAAATGATCTGATACCTGATCTGATTCCCGTCCTTTCCGTATCTTTAAACCTTAGTTAACCGTTCAATCCCGTTCTTTTCCTTAATTTAAAAATGAAATCACATTCCTCTTCTAACGTCTTAAGTTCCCAGAGGACTTCCGTACCCAGGTGAAATTTAAATTTAAAAATTTTTTATTTTATGCCGGGGTTGCAAACCTCATCAAAATCGGCAGGGGTTCACTCCGGGTTTCAAACCGTGAAACTTTCTAGGTTCGGGTTTAATAATTTCAGGAATAATTTTGTTCTTCGCTAATTCAGAAACAAACTTAAACGGATGACTATATATTATAGCTGTCATCGGAACCATCGCACAGTGTGTCGTCTAGAACAATCAAGAAAATGAAAACTATTTTATGATGTTTTTGTACTGTAAAATTGTTCCAGAGTGGGGTCAGACATGCACCCTTCGTAATATTTTATTTATAAAAGTATTTATCATTTTTTAAATTTATAATTATTCCGTTTTAATGTAGAAGTTTCTGTGAATTCCAATATTGTGTGTATCATATCGTCAGACTCATTTGAGGCGAAATTTTCTGAACACACATCGAACACCAACTTGTAATTAGACTTACAGTCTATCGGAAAAAAACACCTTTGTGCAAAGCGGTGCAAAACAAACTTACGCATTTTGAAAAGATCTTAAAACGACCTTCAATTTCGAAACTATACACTTTCTATCCCACTCTTTCAAAAAAAAAAAGTTAAAAAAATAATTTTATGTCCATTTTTGATGCAAAATTAACTTAATATATCAGCACAATAATTTAAAACAAAAACGTTATGGCGAATATACATTTTTATTTTCAGTTCAATCAATTAAAGTTGCACTTAATTTCCGACATAGTCATCTACATTTTCAAGCAAAAACATTTCTTATCTTTAATGTCCCGTTACTTCTGAGTTCGCAATTCTTGGAAATTTTTTTTTCATTTTCGTAATAGTGGGACATTTTAGTATAACAAATGTGAAAATATATTTATTCTCAGAACTTTTTTTTTTCTATTTTATCGTCTAGATTGCTAAAACATCACACTGTGCATCGGTCGAAAAATGAGTTTTAGTGAGAAAACTCTTTCTCAGGGAAAGTTTCTCTGTCGGAAAGTAGGACTGGTTCGGTTCAGTGGTTCACACAGTTTTTGAACCGCCGTTTCGGTTCGTTAAATGTTATTGTAGCTAACTAAACCGCGGTTTGAGTTCGGTTCAGTGGTTCGCCCTGAATTTATTATATATTTTATGAAGGCCCGTTACCGTTTTCAAGTTCAAAATATTTTGATTTCTAAAGTAAATAGGTGACTCTTCGCACACTTTGGAAATTAAATTCCTTGAAAACATTTGATAATCTTTAAAATCCTTATGTAAGTGCTCCTTACCAATGCTTAATATCTTTCTATATCTTTATTCGCCGATTGAAAGAGGCTCAAATACTAACTAGAAAGTTTGTTTAAAGTGTGAACAGCAAAACAAGTCCGCTGATGAGAGAATTTGGATATTGTCGAAACAGCGCTTGTTGTACGGACATACCCAATTGCTATTCCAAAATGTTGTAATTAATATCTGTTGATTTGTGTTGTTTATAAAGAATTATACTCAACCATAGACAGAGGTCGTAAAAATCGCTCCCCCGTTCGCCTTTGTCAGAAAACGACAGCTTTCGTGCGACCACATTGAAAAGAGGCACCGAAACTAGCTTTAACTACGCTCTCTGCTTCTATTTGGTTGTGAGAGGAGAGAACACACATTTTTTTTATTTTTTTCCTCTTAGGTGTTCTAGGGACCGTTTAGCCTAATTCCTGAATTCAAAAGGTCTTCTTCGTATGTATGCATCGGTGTGTAAGGCTCGGCTAACGATATGAATGTATGTGACGAACTATATGCGCTCTCTCGTTCTCTCTCGCATAGACTCTCTTTCTGCCTTTGTTAAACTCTGTCTGCAACCTTTTCAAATAACATTTAGAGAGTTTGGTCTTCGAGAAGCACGCAATTTAAGACCAATTGACTGAGTTGGACCTGTTATTCGGTTGCTGTCAGACCGATCAGTGCTGTATGTTCAACCACAGCCACTTAACAGTGAGCGCGATAACAGATCGGGTAGCCCGATCCCTTTTTGTATTTGGTTTTTCGGTCAGTGACGTGAGCAGAGCGAACTGAAAAAAGGGTTGAGAGTTATTTACGAGCTATGACCATAGACCTTGAGCTAGTCAGATGTAACTTTGACTAAAATTAAAAACAGGTCACTAAACCCCATATACATCTTTTAGAATATGGAGAATATCGCCCCGTGGAGGAAATGGGATATTCACACAAATCAATTGACAAGTTTTAAAGGAAGAAATTTAGTCTGATCGATCGATTAGTCTACATCGATCCGGCATTGCTAAGTAGTGTAGTCTCCCTTGTAGAGGTTCCATTAGCAAAACTTAATTTAACCTAATTTCGGATTCAACTTATCTTAGGAAGTCGATTAAAATTTCCAAATTTACAACTATCATTGTCTGAACATAAGCGCTAAATGCGGTAAAACTCGTCTATGAACTAAACCGAACCGAGCCGTTTTTTGATTTGTGGTTTTCGGTATGGTTCGGCATTTTCGAAAGAACCCCGGCTCGGTTTGCTGTTTGGCTTATCAGCTGAAATTGCGGCTCGGTTACGGTGCGGTTCGGTTCGGTTCAGAAGCGGTTTGCATCCCTGATATTAAACGCTATCAAACTAATTTAAAAAAGTTGATCGAAATCGGGAGATTATGTCTTATGCCATAGGACCGATCCACAGAGGTTGCTGCCATAGGCCAAGAATCAAAAAATGAATGTTCCAATTTTTAAATCGTAACTGCTTAAATTAACAGCTAATTGATCAAGCTTCACAATGCCATAATTGTTTTGCTTTGATTCTGACGGTGCTTTGTAAAAATACCATCGAAAGTGTGACCATTTGTCCGTTTGCCTTGTACAAGCGCAGGCAGCTCGCTGCAACATGCTAATATTAATTAAAGTTGTATAAAATGAAAATTGTATATAAAGGTATCGACTTAACTTCTACAATTAAACTTTCTTACAATTCGTGTAAAATTTTGTGTAAATCGTTGTTTTAGCGAAGTATCTTTTTGTGTTCGTTTTTGGTTCGAGTGTCCAATTTTTAGATAAAGTTTTAAGTGTATTGCCCTCCTCTGCCCTCACTACTCTTTATTACATCTTGTTTCTTAATACGTTTAGAACGTTTACGTTTAGTTTAGCTGCAACCACCTGCAGCTGGTCTTGTAGTATTCCATAAAGTAATGCACGTTTTTTGATTTGTCAGTCCGTGTAAACGTAACATCTCAGAGATGGAAAGAGATAGAGATAAACTTCTTATACCTGCAGGCAGATCAAAATCCCCATCTCGCCCCCTCAATTTTGAAAAAAAAACATCATATCTCCCTCAGTTTAGTAGATAGATGTTTCATACCTTTTAGAGATATTTAGTAATCAAGATTATTTATCGATTTGCGGAAGGAACGATAAAGATCGGATGAACGATACTCAAGCTATGAGCAAAAGAATGTTCGCTGCTGCAGTGCTGCCACAGCGAAGTGGGCATGGACATGTCCAACCACGCCCATTTTTGTTTATTACAGTTTTTAATCATCATAGACCTTACAGTATAAGTTTTAGCCCGATATTTCCACAAGATGTATTTATGGCCGCTCACTCCCTATAAGCGCAACCACTCGGTCGAAAAATGGGTCTTAGTAAGAAATTTTTGTTTGTTTTCAATTAGCGTCCTAACACTTTTTATTTGCAAAAATTTGTTCGAAATCGGATGACTATATCCGATCGGTCGGAAGGTTGGTCTTGGCGAGAAACAGTTTTTTTTATCTATTTTATCGTTCTTAAACTCGCTGATTGTTAATTTTATATGCTTTCAAATGGAATCGCAAAATTTGCTCGAAATCTGAAACCGATAGGTCGGAAGTAAGATATATTTTTGATTTTAGCGTAAGGGTTCTTAAACTCTATTATTTTAAAATCAGCATTTGCAAGCAGGGCTGCAAACCGGTTTTGAACCAAACCGGTTCAGAGTCGACAATTAGAAATATAACAATACGGAAAGTTGGTCAAGCCAGACTATACTATATGCTACTATATGTATACACTTTATAGGGTCAGAGATGCTTTGTTCTGGCTTGTTACATATGTACATTTGCACAAATATTCTTTGTACCTTTGGTACAGAACATAAACAGACACTAAATCAGAGAAAACTAGCCCAAATTTTTCATCTTATACATATACATATCGAAAAACTTTATTGCCAGCTTGCCCTGAAGCTTTGCCTGCTTCGACTGCCGCCCTACACCTCTTCCCTACAAACAAAAACTTCATGAAGTTTGCTTCACCGTGTATATGCGGACTAACAATGTATCTAGGCGTCAATTGTATAACTGTTGTATTGTTATTTTAAATATATTGCGAACCAAGGTTCGAACCAAAACCAACGCCCAAAAACCTCGAACCTCAAATTTCCGAACCTTAACCGTTGGTAAATTTTGGTTCGAACCAGCAAACCGGAGGTTCCGAAAAATGTTTTGGGTTTGCAGCCCTGTTTGCAAGTTATACCCTTGTAAACTTAGGAATAAACGAAGTTAGCTTAACTCTTTCGTTTTTTTATACCCTTGTAGAGGGTATATGAAAAATGTCCAGATGTAACGCATAGAACGAAGCATCTCCGACCACATAAAGTATATATATTCTTAATCAGCATGACGAGCCGAGTTGATATAGCCATGTCCGTCCGTCTGTACGTCTGTTTCTATGCTATCTCCTACCAAACTTTGCACAAAGCCTCTTGGTACATATCCGCTGTACATTTGTCGGAACCGGCCGAATCGGATGACTATATCATATAGCTGCCATAGGAACTATCGGTCGAAAAAGTAGTTTTAGTTAGAAAAACTTTTTTGTATTCAACGCGAACGTTCCTTAAACTCGTATTTCTAAGTTTTCTTTGCTTTCACATAATTCCACCAAGTTTTATGAAAATCGGCCAACTATATAGTACAGCTGCCATACAAAAGTTAGTTCAGATCAAAAGTTTTAGAAGAAAAAACTTTTTTCTTTTCAATGCTATCGCTCTCAAACTTGTTACTCATCAATCTTATATGCTACCAAACAATTTAGTCAAGTTTGATCCAAATCGGATGACTATAGCATATAGCTGCCATAGGAACGATCGGTTGAAAAAGTAATTCTAGTGAGAAAAACTTTTTTGTTTTCAATGCTTTCGCTCTGAGTCTTGTTACTGATCAATACTATTTGCTGCCACACAATTCTGCCAAGTTTGTTTCAAATCGGATGACTATAGCATATAGCTGCTATACAAAAGTTAGTTCAGAGAAAAAGTCTTAGTAGGAAAAACTTTTTTGTTTTCAATACTTTCGCTACCAAACTTGAAACTGATCAATAATATATGCTACCACACAATTCTGCCTATTTTGATCACAATCGGATGACTATAGCATATAGCTGTCATAGGAACTATGGGTCGAAAAAGAAGTTTGAGTGAGAAAAACTTTTTTGTTTTCCATAGTAGCGTCTTTATACCTTGCAATTGTGAATATTATCAGTTTCTACACAATATTGAGGAGTTTGGTCAAAATCGGATGAATATATCGTATAGCTGCCATATAACAAACTGGCTCGAAAATGCTCAAAGTAATGGCGCCATCAAGCTGCAAGGGTATATAAACTTCAGTCGAGCCGATGTTACATTTCCTCTATTTTTTTTTTTGCAATCTTAGCAACTTTTGGACCTTATATTAGGGCAACACTTTTCGGCTGTGTTCTTGGCCCTTTTTAGAAAGTTTAAATACAGCTTTAGCTTTATTTTTTATACTCTGTACCGAAGGTACATAGAGTATATTAAGTTTGTGCAAAAGTATGTAACAGGGAGAAGAAATCGTTTCCGACCCTATAAAGTATATATATTCTTGATCAGCATCAACAGCCGAGTCGATATAGCCATGTCCGTCTGTCCGTCTGTCTGTCTGTCTGTCTGTCCGTCTGTCCGTCCGTATGAACGAAGAGCAAAAAACGGCCAGTTAACACCACCCACCCCCCCACCAAAAACCACAGCAACATACCCTAACCGTTCAACACAGGCAATCTTAGTGCGAGAGAGAAAGAGATAGAGAAACTTAGAGAGCGCACCGCGTTGTGCGCGGGGTGTTAACTGGCCGTTTGACTCCTGAGCAAATGCGAGTGTAAGGGTACAGAGTATGTTGTAGTCGGGCTTGACCGACTTTCTTTCTTGTTTATAGCTGAATTTCTTGGAATATTGATATTTTAAGAGCTCAACAAATTAAAATTACGGAAATTTTCCAAAATTTACAACGCTATTTCGACTAGTGAGGTCAGCAAAATCGGAATATTTTTATCATTTTAAATCATTTTTTATTTCATAATTGATTTAAAAAATTAAGATCAAACTTAAAGACAGACTCAATGGAGTGTTATCTAAGTTATCCTGTCCACATTTACATATATGTATGTGCATTTATCAGTCTTCTTTTTCGGGTCATTCGCAGCAATCAGCCAATTAACATTTAACTAACAGAAATTAACAAACATCGAACGATACACAAATTTCTGTGCTCACGCGCTTTTGCTTGAAACTGAAGTCACACTCAAAAGGTGTGGAAACTGAGAAGAGGGCAAGGGAAGCCATAAAACAAATTACCCCTTAAGCTTCAATAGCGATACAATTAGTGCGTATGAAATCAAGTAATTTGTTTATACAAGCGTGTATATATATAGACGGGGAAATTCTATATATATAATCATTATTAATCAAGAGAAGCTTCATTGAATTCACTTTAATCATATAACAATAACGAGAAGTTGACAACAATAATTTGCCATTTGATGCCCCGCAACTGGTTTACGAAATATTTCGTTACAAAAGTTTTTACACGCAATTGCGATGGACACATGCAGTTGGTTAGGGTATATACCCTACTTATTATGGGGTAGATAATAAATCGAATGTGGTCACAAAAAGTGTGCAGAAGATAAACACGATAAGAAATATGTACAATGTAGATACAAATGTTCCGATAGTTAGTTGTAAATTTAATAGAAATTGGAACATTGCCATTGCTTTGCATTTGGCAACTATTTTGATATTGATTAGTCTAAGAACTGAAATATTATCCTTGAACATGTGGATATCCCTTTAAGAGAAAAAGGCACTCTCTTGTGATTCGAAATTTCATGCATCCCCGAAATTCTCATAAAGAATACCTTTATGCACGTATCGTCCACTATTTTCCCAATTTCATGCGGTCTTCCCTGCGTTTTTAGAAATTGTTCCGTTGGCTTCGGTGTCCATCTAACTTATAACAGAAAGTTGAGTTCCTATATATTGTCCTAGCCGATCTGCGAGCCGAACCTAACACTTCAAGTGCTCGAAAAATCTTTCCTTGAACCTTGAAAATAAACAAATTTTCTTCTAATTAAAATTACTATCATCAACTTTTATCAAACCAACAAAAATTGGCTTATTCGTTAAGCTTTAAATTTGTTATCAACCTTTTTTTTGATCAAAAATCGATCACTGGCAATTTCAATCTCTAACAAAAATCAATTACTTTTTGCACCTGTTTGTCTGCCATTGCCCCCCTCAACCATTCTCCTTCCTAATCTCAAACGATTACCGCACCCATTGATAAGCTTAAATTAAGATTCGCAGCCTTATCAATCATTGATTACCAACAACTAATCACTATCTTCCCTCTACTCCCCATATCCATATAGAATGCCAATCATAAACCTCAACCGAATGGACATACCCCCACTTCAGTGAAAGGAAATCACGACTTCAAGCCTAGCCAAGCGGATGGTAAACTTACGCCCGAGCAGGAGCATTATCAGAAAACATCCTTCGAGGAGGTGCCTCTACACACTGCCTGTTTGACTTATCTGGGTTTCTATTTGCTTTTGATTTTGGGTTATATCAATCAATTGCTATTTGTACCCAAAGTGGCCACCGAGAAGGGACGCGAGGGCTATGTGACGCTATATGATGCCTTTGAGAGTTTCTATTCACGTTATGTGTATCGTCGCATCAAGGATTGCTGGAATCGACCCATCTCTAGTGTGCCGGGTGATGAGTTAACGCTTAAGGATCGCGTTACGGATGATTATGGTTGGAGCTTTAAATTTACCGGCACGGAAACACGTTGTTTGAATTTGGGCTCTTATAACTATTTGGGATTTGCTGCCGCCAAAGGACCTTGCGCCGATGAATCGGAGCAACAAGCACGTGAATCGGGCCTGGCCTATTGCAGTTCCCGCTGTGAGCTGGGCAATACGGAACAGCATATGGAGCTGGAAAGGTTGACTGCCAGCTATTTTGGTGTGGAAGATGCCATTGTTTTTGGCATGGGTTTTGCCACAAATGCCTTGAATTTACCCTCCCTTTTGGGTCCCAATTGTCTGGTGATAAGCGATGAGAAGAATCATGCTTCGATTATACTGGGTCTGCGTTTGTCAGGGGCTACCATCAAAGTGTTCAAACATAATAATATGAAGGATTTGGAGCGTGTATTGCGCACAGGTGTGTGCTATGGCAATCCACGTAAGAATGGACAACCCTGGTCTAAGGTGATGATTGTCGTCGAGGGTATCTTTTCGATGGAGGGATCTGTGGTGCGTCTGCCTGAGATTGTGGCTTTAAAGAAGAAATACAAGGCCTATTTGTATTTGGATGAGGCACACAGCGTGGGAGCAATGGGACCCAATGGTCGTGGCGTCACAGATTATTTTAAAGTGGATCCCAAGGATGTGGATATACTGATGGGGACTTTTACTAAAAGTTTTGGCAGTGCTGGTGGATATCTGGCGGGAACTAAGGTGAGTTTTTGAGACAAAAAATGAATAACTTGGTTCAATTGTTGAGTTTTCTCACTGGTTCCTCTTTGTTCAGTTGCTCACTCAAATGTTCTTTATTATTCAGTTGCTCATAGGGTTGTTGGACTTGGAAATAATTTTGGAATCTAAATCTTTGTAAACCTCTCAGCGAGATTAAAAAGAACGAAAAAAACATTCATCTAAATTTTAAGTAATCAACTTTGGACGCAAATTAGAGAGCAACTGAACAATTGAACAACAAAGAACAGATCAATTGACTTAATAATTGAACTTAACTTTTATTTGATGTTCAAGGACTTCGTTAGTCTGGCTCATCTAGTTTAAAAGATAAAATATTTGAACAGTTTTTAGATCAATCGATCTGAGTTCAAGCTAGCATTGAATTATGGCTTGATCCAACTTAGTTTCATATATCATCATTCAATAGTTCACCGATCAACCGCTGAATGGAAAGTAGCAAAAAATATTCCAGGTTCTAAACAGTAAAATAAATACCATCTGATATATATCTTGTCATACTAACATATGCTGCCTTTACACTTGTCATATATCTCTAAATAGTCGGTTGTCAAAATTCTCTAAAGAGAAACTTTTATCAAATTGCATCAAAAAAGGCTAAATTTTCCAAATACTTAGAGTTATTTGCTTTGCTATTACACTATCGTCAGAGAGTCTATTAAGAGATATATGATAAGTGTAATGGCAGCTTTAGCCAAAGTTTTCGAATCTCTTGCAGCTAGCCAAATTAATCATTGGCTGGTGTCACACAACCATTTAAGCCGCAACTATTCAGGTTTTTGAAAAAATCACTACTAGCATCCAAAGATAAAGCATCAAAGCATTTGACACAGTCAATCATGAAATATTGTGTACTAAATTGACTGGCGTCAGACTTTCGTATCCTCAGTCTTTCGTTATTCTTATCTATTACCTCAAGGTTTAGTTTTAGGTCCTTTTGTTTTCTGTATATTGAATGATCTCCCAATTACCCTGTCAAAATGTAATGTCCTTATGTATGCAGATGATATCCAATTGTGTATTAGTCGTTACATATGTAAAATTAATGAATGTGTAGACACTCTTACTCTTAAATGAAATCAATTTAAGAGTTCGACAACTACACACTTGATCATATTAATAGGTACACACACATCAACTCTGACTTTAAGGTAACAGAAAACAGTTTTATTCATTGTTTCAAACTTAAAAATTGTTCTCATTGGTTCTTAAACTATTTGTTTTTAATAAAATAAACTTAATTGTAACATAGAATAATAATATAACATAAAAGAGATCATTTTGTGTTTCAGATACGTTTTCAGTGTGATCATAATAATAGGTACACTTCATGTGTTGGTAAGAAAAAAAATTTTAATTTCCATTTTGTGTTCTTTTTATACTCTGTACCGAAGGTACATAGAGTATATTAAGTTGTGCAAAAGTATGTAACAGGGAGAAGGAATCATTTCCGACCCTATAAAGTATATATATTCTTGATCAGCATCAACAGCCGAGTCGATATAGCCATGTCCGTCCGTCCGTCCGTCCGTCCGTCCGTCCGTATGAACGAAGAGATCTCAGAGATGGTAAGAGATAGAGGTTTGACATGTATGGGGCATATATTTCTTATACTTGCAGGCAGATCAAGTTTATTTTCAATTTTTGCCACGCCCCCTCCCGCCCCCGCAATTTGGAAAAAACGTCATATCTCCTACAGTTTTGAAGATAGATCGTTCGTACCTTCTAGAGATACCTTGTAAATAAAATTATTTATCGATTTGCTGAAGGAATGATAAAGATCGGATGAACGATACTCAAATTATGAGCAAAAAACGGCCAATAAACACCCAGCACCACCCCACCCACCACCGCAGCATTCTATTGAACGTCAATCTTAGTGAGAGAGAGAGAGAGAGAGAGAGTGAAACTTAGAGATGAGCGCATATAACTCGTGAGCAAATGCGAGCTGAGACGTTAAGGGTACAGAGTATGTTATAGTCGGGCTTGACCGACTTTATTTCTTGTTTTTAGGTAAATTAGTATTTCCTAACTTAGTATCCAGTGTATCCACCTCTATTTTTGGCCACTACTGCTATTCTTTTTGGCATGCTTTTAATAAGAGCCTGGCAGGTCTGACTGGTGTCTTATACCACAGTTTTTGGACACCTTCCCATAATTTTTGTTTATTTGAAAATGAATGCTTTGCCAATTTCTTTTTTAAGTCTCCCCACAAGTTTTCAATGGGGTTAAGGTCGGGGGATTGGCTTGGCCACTTCAGAGCGTCAACTTTTTGGTCCTCGAAAAATTTAGATAACAGCCTTGATGTGTGTTTAGGATTATTATCTTGCTGAAATACCCAACCTAATGGCATATTTTCCTCAGCGTACGGTACCATAACTGTTTCCAATATGGATTTGTACTCTTCAGCATTCATTTTGTTCGTAATCTGATAAATTGGACCTACGCCGTACCAGGAGAAGCAACCCCATACCATTATATTGCCACCTCCATGTTTGACTGTTTTTTTTTTGTAAACCGTGGATGGAATTCCTTTCCATTAGGGCGTCGAACATTCCTTTCACAGTCATTCCCAAACAAATTAATCTTGTTTTCATAGCTCCATAATATGTTTCTCCATTTTTTCTCACCGGTGCATCCTACCCAGTCTTTGTGGTCCTTTGCAAAAGTTTCCCTCATGGTGATATTTTTTTTGCGCATAAGTGGGACTTTTCTGGCAACTCTTCCTGGTAGTCGTCTTCGGATAGTTGGAGCACTAACTGAATTCCCAATTTCGGCTGCAATAGCCTTCGATGACTTAAATGGGTCCTTTTTGCTCAAAGTTACTATGTAGTGGTCAAGGGTTTCTGTTGTATATGTATTTGTGGCCTTCCACGGGTTTCCTGTCTTGGTTTACTTTCTAATGCATTTTTAACAAAATTATGAGACCTGTTCATTAATTTGGCGATGGCTCGTAAAGATTTGCCTTCTTTTCTCAGACTAAGAACCAATCGAGCTTCTTCTTCTTTAGTACAATGAGAATTTCGACACATTTTTCCTAAAACAAAATAATTATTTAATTCTCTGTATTGACAGGATCTATACTTAATTTACCTTTAGCTACCAAAAGATCACTGATTACAAAATTTTTCACTTTATACTTGTGAGAAACGGAGACTGTACCTATTATTATGATCAGGCGAAATGTGTGGTGGACTCGCAATTTATAGAAAAGCTTTGATTTACGGGGCAGCCCCTCTTTCAACTCTTTGTCACAGTGTGGCCAGACATTGACAACAACAAAAAACCAAAAATTAAAAAGTTGTCAACACTAAAAGTACGAAAAAACCATCTATAATTAAAAAATTCCGATGTGTACCTAATAATATGTTCAGGTGTGTACATAAGCTAAGCGCAAATGGAGAATAAAGAACAGTCTTAAGCGAGAGTCGAAACAGATCAGACGCATTTTTATTGAATTGTTGGCGCCAATTCTACCGCAATTTCAAACTAGTGTTATATTAGCTTAATAGTTCTTTGATTGATAATCGTCCATTTAGCTCCTTCATTTATACATATGTATAGTATGGATAACGTTCTATGAGAACTTAGCTTTTAAAACTCTGGAATGATGCAACTATTTGAAATTGATAGATACTATTGAACGATGAAATATAAATGAATGAACTACTAAACGACTAATCTTAAAATCCTACCAACGATTAGTTAATCTATAAATTTCATCTCAATCCTATCCACAAAAAGGGATCTAAATCTACAGTTATAAATTATAGGTGTATCTTAAAATTATCTGACATTTCTTAACTTTATGGAATGATTATATTTTCTCAAATGCAGCACTCCGTTCGCTGAATTTAATATACTTCACAATCACAGCTTGGCTTTACGACAAAACATTTTGAATGTTATCTATTTGGAATATTACAAATTTTAGCAAGACGTCATACCAGAAATTTCCCTCCGATCTATCTTCAGCCTTTCCTAAGAAATTATGAACCTTTTCGTAACTTGTGTCTTAATTATAATCTGTAATGAAGAAGCGCAACATGCTCACTTGTTCTAATTTTGGTCATGTCATTGTTACTTTGTGTGTTTCCTTATACCGCTTACCCTCTAATTTTACCATTTACTAATCCTTTGCCCTTGCTCCATCGTTCTTAGAAACTGATTGACTTTTTGCGCACTAACAGTCATGCCCATTGTTATGCTGGTTCCGTGTCGCCGCCCATAGCCCAACAGATTTTGACCTCCATGCGTACCATAATGGGTAAAGATGGCACCGAGACGGGACGTAATAAGATCAATCAGTTGGCCAGAAATACAAGATACTTTCGCAGGCGTTTGGCGCAACTTGGTGTGATTACCTATGGTCATGAGGATTCGCCGGTCGTGCCCATGTTGGTGTATTTGTTCTCAAAAATTGGGTGAGTTCAAGTTAAATATCAAAATTTCTTAAATTTATATATGTTTTTTTCATGTAGGGCTGTGGTCCGCACCTTAACCACCCGTCACATAGCCGTGGTGGGCGCTGGCTTCCCTGCCACACCCATTATGGAGGGTCGCATACGCTTTTGCTTATCGGCTGCCCATACCAAAGAGCAATTGGATTATGCCCTGGAGGTCATCGATGAAGTTGGCGATGATTTGGGCTTGAAATATTCACGCAAGCCACTCAATCCGAATCCCATTGAATACTAGAAGCGCATGAATGAAAGCACAACCGAACAGCACTCACATTTTTTTTTAGCTATTAAGTAAAAAGAGTAGACCAAACCAGTTACACTTCTGACCAGTTCCATCCAATGGGAAAATCCACACAAAAGGCAACAGCAACTACTTTTAAACCTAATTAGCATTTACATCTCTTTCTACATAGTTGTTATTGTAATTGTAAAAACTTCTTCTTGTATTCAAGTATTTTGTTGCAAAAAAAAAAAATGTATTATCTGGCAGAAAAGTCAGGTTTTTGGTTAAGGGAAATTCACACTTTGTCGTAGTCACCTCGCTTTTATATAGAACTTAAGTGTAAAGCGAAACTGATCAGCTTTATATTGCTTAAAGAGAATTGTATAAATCGTATATACTAAATATATCAAAATTAGGCAACGAGCTTGGCAAACGATTGAACTTCTACCATAAACACTAAAATATATATTAATATTATTTATGTATTAATGATTTTATTTTATTATTATTATTATTATCCAGGAAATAAACTAATTGTTGCTTTATGTACGGAAAATGAAGCTTAGTATGGAAAATATATGAAATATTTCAATTTTACAGCAACAAAATATGGAAGTAAACTTTATGAATTGCTAGAGTTTCACATCTTAGCTAAAGTAACTTTCGTTTCAAAAACAACTGTTCTTAACAGGCATGAAACACCTCTGCACAACTGTACTGCGAACTTAAGCTCAAGAACCAAACCTCGAATCAAACAGTCATCTTTTCAAAAATACAGAATCGAACCGAAAATCGCCAAACATAAGGCAAATTTTGAAAGAGATATATTCAAAATCCGCCAGCTAGCACACATTTCTGTCGTTCTTCTCCGCTCTTAACCTTACATAAATACATAAATGTTTATCTATTTGGTACGGACGATTATTTTGTCTTCTGATGATTTTCAGTATAAGGTCCACGCTAATCGAGAAAACTGATGTTTTTTAGTTATAAGATCCACTATATTCGAGCAAGCCGAGGATTTTTCAGTTTCTAAAGGCCACCCTAATTCAGAAGAAAGATAATTGTCGGCTGTAAGGTTCATCCGAAATAAGAGAACTGCTGATTTTGATGATTTCTAGGCACAAGATCCACCATAATGGGCAAAAACTGAAGATTTTTCAGTAGTCCAACTGAATCATGAAGGCCAACCATTTTCAGTTATAAGTTATATTTTCAAAGGGAAAGAATCAAATGTAATAGCCAGATTCCACTGACATATATATATTCGGGCAAATGTACATATTTTTGACAAGGCCTCCTATATACATTTTTTCCCCAATTTTCTACAATTTGTAAATATTTTGTTATTCGCCTTTTGTTATTTTGTGCCTTTTTTTTGAAAATGCACATTTACAGTGGAATCACCAAATTTGAAAATGTACATATACATATGTGCCAGGGGAACTACTCACCCGACACACAAGCGAAGGTTCGCTTCAAGCTAAAGTTTCGCGAAGAACATTATTCGTATTTCGTTTAGTTTTAGCATAACTCTTTGTGAGTTCCCTTTTATCTTGCTTCTCTCTGCAGCAGGTGAAAAATTACTGAAAATTACGTCGCGTCGCCGTCGTTTGCTGGATTTTGACTTTACATATTCAGTATGTATTTGAAGCCCTTTTACTTAGGCCGGCGCCATACTAATTTGGCTTAGCAAACTGCCGAGCGTCAATAAATTAATCGGTAAACAATAATTGTTTTATGTAGTTTAAGGGTTCATAATTGTATTGTCTTTAGTGTAATTGTGTATTTGTTACTTGTTTTAGTGTTGAAATTATGCCAAACATAAGTAAGCAACTACTTTTTATATGCAAAACAAAGCATTTTCATTAAGAAAATGAAATGCGTGGAAGCAGCTGCAATGGTAGACAAGGCGATGAACTTAAATAAATATTATTTAAAAAAAAGTACAATACAATTTGGGTTTATTAGAAAATCAATTTTAGGAACGAGTGAAAATGAAACTCGTAAAAATTTCGCTTCAAAATTCGCGCGCGAATTCGATTGCGAATGTTCGCGTACGAATGTTTGCCTGCCACAAACTGAGCAACACAAGTATCATAAACGAATGTCTGGCAAAATCGTAAACGAAGGTTTTGTTCGTTTTTCATTCGCTTCGAGTTTCGCTCGCGAATTCGCGCTCGAACTTTTGGTCGGGCGGGTAGGCTATACATAATGTTAACAAACTACATTAAGGGGTTACATGGGTTTCGTGGGGTTAAAAAGGCCTATTTTCAATTTTTTTTTTTTATGTAAAATATTATTTAATTCAAACTTTTTTCTGTCTTAAGGGCGGTATCCACGGGTCGCCAAAAAATTTCTTGTGAAAAGGTTGATATTCCGCATATTCTTAACAGAGTCTGCTAAGCCTATGTTAATACCACGATAACACAATTTACTCTGTCGATAAACGTTTCAAAGAAACCGTGCGCTGCTCTGGCGCTGTTAAATATGCCCGCGAACTTATAAACAACAACACCTTGCAGGATTATGAATATAACATATTTAATGTGCTATTTTAATATATTTTTATTATTAAATGAAATTAGTAATAAATTAATTGTTATCATTATGACAGTTCGATGTAGTCCCGAGCAGCGGCACTTAATGAACACCTCGCACTTGGCTGCCATGGCAAAGATTTCGTTCATATTGATTGGAAAGTAATTCGCGCATTTTTGGCGATATGCCTCCGTAAAGTTGGTCAGGTCATGATAATCTTCTGGATGTACTGCTGTAGCATGTGTGACTTGGCGGCTCCGCTGAACTCGAAAATGGTATTGGGCAGCGGTCCCTGGGTGGTCACATAGCATTTGGCCACGTAGTCGGGGCCCTGTCAGGGAAACGTTAGGAAATGGGATTGATTTATAAAGTTGAAGTTTGGTTCGCCCATTTGTTACCTTGATAAAATTGGCATTGATGTAGGGCACATCCTCATTGCCCGATCCGCTTTTGCTCGGTCACCTTCAGGGGGTCATTTTAGGCTTCACTATCCGCTATACTACCGCTTGCCAGCAGTTCGCTGTCCACTGAACTGGGAGCGGGCATTTGGTTTGTGGCCGTTTTACTGTCGCGATCATTGAGCACCGGCGGCTGTTCAATGATTTTCCTTTTGGTCTGGTAGCTGTGATCGAAGACATAGTTGAGGCGAATCATATCGAACTGATTGAGGGGACTGGAGTGTGAAGTGTTTGAATGCTGGCCAAATAGATTTTAAGCTCCTCGCTTGTGGTTTGTGGTGACAGGAGACGCCACATGATGTTGCAGACCGTGCTCCGGTCCGCCGGTGTTCTCTGGCGGGCTTATCCGCCAAGTCCCGCATTTCGCTCCTCACTTTCATGGCGTTTATTAAATTCAGCTTGCCCGCCATAGAAAGTGCCATTAGGCGACGCTTTCTGCAGGAATCTTTTTTTTCATTTTTCATTTTCAATTTGGCCATTCAATTTCGCAGCACAAATTAGAATAAAAACCTATTTTGTTCACGTCACGGCAAAAAAGAGGCGTTAACAGCACTTAAAGCACTTAACAGCACTTGAACAAGACGTAGTGTAAAGACGTAGTAAACGTAAGAATTTCTCGCGATTGGTAGAAACCGAATTTAAAACGGCCACACACAAAAATTCCTTAGCAGTTTTTTTTATATGGAGTTTTTCATTTCGCGGCCGTTTTCGTAGCCATGGACAGCGCCCTTTATAGATACATACATTTTTAAAGAATAATTTCTGAAATTTTCAAAAACAAAATGAAAACTCCTCCATTGTGACGTCATTTCCGGTGACCCCTCGAAAAAAAGGTGCGTCCGCGTTGTCAGCATAACTGCTGATAGGATCATCTCAAATGAAAAAACAAAAATAAGTGTTTTAGTTAAGACCATAAACTCGTGCTTGAACGAATTAATTGGAATTTTGGCAGACAATTTTCCAAAAAAATTAAATTTTCGGTCAAATTTGCTTGACATTTTTTTTTTTTTAAATTGTAATTGAAAAAAAAAATATCATTCGTCCAAACACGAGTGAATTGTATCTCGAACACCTGTGTAAAAGTTCATAAAGATTGGTTGAGTAGTTTTCGACAAATCTTGACAACCGACTTTGAAAACACAGTTTGAGAAAAACGCGTTTAAAGTTTTGAGTGCTAAGCCCAGCTACCCTGGAGCGCGCAACTTCTTCAGACTATATCTCCAAAACTATTACTCGGATCGACTTGAAAATTTAGGATAATATTCTTGAGATGATGTAGAAATTTTTTGAACCCACGAAACCCACGTCACCCCTTAAATTGTCAGCCATTTCGAGACTTTCGAATGCGAAGTCGCGCCAGGGCAACAATTCTTTTTTGGATTCGCTTGGAATGCTTTTTATGAGACTCCAATGCATAACATTCTAGAATTAGTCACGTTGGAATATTAACTCAGATTTCGCTGAAATTGTCGTTTAAATTGTTTTCAGCAACATTCCCGTGGGAATGCCTTGGTGTTTTGCAATTATTTTGATAACGACATATTGCCCAATATCAATCTTAGCACCAATTATGGGGCGAACTAGTGTTGGGTTGTTGATGCATTAGTAAACAAAACTGAGTTGTTCAGTGAAATGAACAACCTTTACTCAACAACGAAGCTATAACTAACGAAGAGCTATAAGTTAAGCTAAAATATAAATATAAATGTGTTCGACAGTCACGGTGCAACATAATGACAATGTCCATATGAAGATACTATTCAAATATTCGGCATTCTTAACTGAAAGTTCTTAATATTATTCAAAAATTCTGGCAGCACTGCCTAACTGCTTTACTGAATTTTAAATTAGGCGCTTTTTATTATGAATGAGCTTTTCAAAAGCTTTTAAACTTGGTTAACAAAAGCTTAAATCTACATATGTTTGTAAAAGCTAGTCGAAAGCTGACAAAAGATAAGTGGTATACTAAAAGTAACTACATAGTTTTATTAATTTGAATGAGTTTTGTTGGTTTAACAAACAGATAATTTGCCAAATTTTGATAAAAAGGGTCTATACCGATAAGGGAATGGGTGCGGGAATATAGGCATTTCCTTTATAATTGAATAGATTACTTAAAATCAAACTGATCTGTTGGGTTGGGGTTCATGCCATGTCCCTTAGATATTGTCAAATATCTGTACCTGTACCCCGATACTAGTACGGTCAATAAGGAATATTCCTAAAGATTATCTGCAGTTTGCGTTAAGCAGTCGCCCGACTGCTCACACATTGCGATTGTTATTCGCCGACAATCGTCTACCAGACTCAGCAGACTCCAAACCAGCATACGAGTCAATCCGTCGAAGCAATAAGTGCGAATGCGAAATCTTTCCGTTTCCTGATTAACGATAAATGAAAAGATAACTGAATTTGTTTTATGGTAAGAAATATTTAAGTTGAAACTTTATAAAATATTTCAAAAACATATAGCACATTTAGTTCGGCATCTGATCTTAGCAGGCGTTGAGCTAGAGCATTTGACTGAGAAGCGAACGGTCCCGACTTCAGATCAAAAAAAAAAAAAGGAAAAATCTATCAAAATACATACAGCACATATTCAAGAAGTATTAATAATGATGTTGCGGTGGTAGTATAGAAACAAATGTATATGAAATTGAAAAAAAACGAGAAGGCCAAGATAACTTCGTCTGTGCCGAAGTTTTTATACCCTTGCAAATGTTGTTTTTGAAATGTCAGAGTTTAAGAACGCTAACATAAAAATCTAACAATTTTTTAACTAAAACCCATTTTCCTACAGGTAAACATCTGATTTCGCCCAAATTTCACGAATGTTTTTGAAAACATATTAAATTAACAATCGCGGAGTTTAAGAAAGATAAAATTTAAAACAGAAAAGTTTTTCTCACTAAGACTCATTTTCCGACCGATCGGTCCTATGGCAACCATAAGATATAGTCAATCGATGTCGATCAACTTTTTCAAATTAGTTTAATATTAAGAATCACCGACTTTAAGAACAATTTATTTGAAAACAAAAAAGTTTTTTCACTAAGACCCATTTTCCGACCGATCGGTCCTATGGCAGCTATAAGATATAGTCATTCGATTTTGACAAAAATTTGCAAATCTGTTTGAAAGCATATAATATTAATTATCGCCGAGTTTTATGACGCTAGCATTGAAAACAAAAAAGTTTTTCTTACCAAGACCCATTTTCCGACCTATTGTTCCTATGACAGCTATAAGATATAGTCATCCGATCTTAACAAAAATTTGCAAATCTGTTTGAAAGCAGATAATATTAACAATGGCCGAGTTTAAGGCCGCTAACATTGAAAACAAAAAAGCTTTTCTCACTAAGACCCATTTTTTGACCGATGGTTCCTATGGCAGCTATAAGATATAGTCATCTGATCCAGTCGGTTCCGACATATTAGCAGCGTGCAGTAACAAGAAGACTCTGTGCAAAATTTCAGTTCGATAGCTTTAAAACTGAGAGACTAGTTTGCGTAGAAACAGACGGACAGACAGACGGACGGACAAATCTCAATCAACTCAGCTCGTCGCCCTGATCAAGAATATATGTGGTTTATGGGGTCGGAAATGAATATTTCTATGCGTTGCAAACTTCTGGGCAAAATTATAATACCCTTTGCAAGGGTATAAAAAGCATTTCTTATTCTTTTGGTCTTTTGGGTGATACAACCGTTTGGCCGTTGATCTATACCTCCTGCCTTGTTGCTTGCCCAAACAGCATTCCCCACGGTTAGTTACTTTTCTTCGACCGCCTGGCAGTAGCTTCCTGATTTTATGAAATCCAATATAAAATCTGGTATTAGAGCTGGTATGGGGGCGCTCAGCCGTAGCCAAAATCCGGCTGACATCCAACAGTCCTCTTTCCGTTGTGACAACGGAATTTCCTGACTTTAGGCTGCGGGACTCTTATCGGTCTAGACCCTTTGAACACCAGTTTAGGTTGTGCAACGTCTGCTAATAATACATAGAATTGGAAAGCGCTTTAAGTAAGATATACAGACAACCTAGCGGCCTTATTTGTATCTAGTAGTACGGCAGTTTTCCCAAATAGATTTCACTTGAACAAAAAGACGAGATAAGAAGTTACAAAAACCAAAATTAGGATAGAAACAAGAAGGCTAAGCTAACTTCGTCTGTGCCGAAGCTTTCAAATCCTTGCAAATGCTGATTTAAAAAAAGAGAATCAGAGATTAACACTAAAATCAAGAATTGTTTCTTGCTCCTTTATCAGATTTCGAGCCAATTTTGCGGATCTGTTTGAGAACGATAAAATGCCAAAAGAAAGTTTGTCTTACTTTCCGTCTGATCGGTCCTATGGCAGCCATAAGATATAGTTATTCGATTATGACCAAAGTTTGCAAATCTGTTTGAAATCATTTTATATTAATAATAGCAGAGTTTGAGGACGCTAATATTGAAAACAAAAAAAATGTTCCACACAAAAACCTATTTTCCGACCGATAGTCCCTATGGCAGCTATAAGACATAGTCATTCGATCCTGGCGGTTCCTACATATTAACAGCGTGCTGTAAAAAGGAGACTCTGTGCAAAGTTTCAGCTCGATGGACTGACAGACTAGTTTTGCATAGAAATTGACAGACAGACGGACACACAAATGGGCAGACGGACGGACAAAAGCTCAATCGTTGCAAACTTCTGGGCAAAATTATTAAGCCCTTTGCAAGTGTATAAAAAAGGTAGCCAAAATTGATAAATAAAAATTTGAAAATTGTGATTATGTTATAGCAGGGAAAGCAAAAATGGGGAAATGAAATAAATTAGAAAGACAAAAATAAGAAAAATTTGTATGCGCTTTTGAGATATTTAAAAAATATATTTTTTTATATTTGTTCTGATTTCGGAATTTTTAAATAAATTTTAAGTTTTTTATTAAAAGATTCCTAGTTTTGTTATTTTTTTAATGAAAATGATATGTATTTACATATAAAATTGTAAAGAGAGCGAACAAGAAAGAGACAATGCAGCTAACTAAAATCTTTACATTTCTCATATTTCTTTCAATTTATTTGTTATCACACATATTGTTGTTGTTTGCGCGATCGCCTTTTTCAAGTTACTCTCTTTCACTGAATGTGAAGGTAAAAGTCAGCTTTAAACAAGCTTACTTATGTATTTATGTGTTCTGGCAAGCCGATATCTTGACAGCTTGACGCCGGTAGCTTGGAAAGTTGCGCTGTGATCTTGATATTAGATGAAAGAAAGGAATGAACAATTTTGTATTCGCGTTTTGATGCTTGATAAGTTGCAGACACTTCTGTTACCCTAGCATTTTATAAGTTTGCGATGCCCCGGTCAAAACAAGTTGTTTTCTATTGATATAGAAAACGAGAAAGGAAAGCTAGCTTCGTCTGTGCCGAAGTTTTAATACACTTGAAAAAGCTCGCTCCAACGGCCAAAACAGTAACCGTAACCCTAACCGTTACTCGGTAATCGGTTTGAGTATCTGATTTTTAAATTTAATTGCCTTTTTTTTACTGATGTTTCCTTAGTTTTCGAATTCAAACATTCATTAAAAAAGTTGAACAACTTCATCTTCTAACAGCACAGCAAACATCCACACTAAAAATTTATTGAATAACAATTTTGTACAATTTTCTAATTAACAGTAACTCATGGCATTGCCCCCTGGTATTTTCAAACAATTCAAGCATTATAAATTTCAATTGTAATTGTCACAGACACAAAGAGAGACACAGAGGGAGAGGGGGGAGCACAGAGATTTGTTTTGTTTACTTTGTGGGCTTAGAAAATACTTTCCCTATTCGATGTGCAATTCAATATTTATTGAGTTTTTGTTGCTTTGCAAAGTTTCAACTGAAAACACTTGTCGAAAATTGAACAAACTTGCCAAGGGGAGAGGGGGAGAAACAACAGCAGCAGCAGCAGAGTGGAAGCAAAAAAATTGTATTTTAATCGATTTAAAAGTAAAATTGTGGGAATATATTTTGTATATTTTGTATATTTTTATAAATTTTTTTGACTAGACTTGCAGGAAATTCAAAGGAATTCAAAGGTACTTAAGGTATTTGGTATGATTTGAAGTGTTTACACAAACTAAAGGCAGCCGAGCTTTAATTAAAATCCTGCTATATATAACTTTATAGTTTCTATTTGGTTTTTTTTGTTTTTAACAATTTTTTGAAGTGGTCAAGTGTGACAGGTCTTTCCCCAAACACACACACACACACACACACACACAGTCAAAATGGGAAATGACAATGTATGTGTACTTTGTGGTGGGTGGCGTAGGTCTAGCTGCAGTTTGGTATGAGTAATTGACTACGTGCGTATAAAGTTTGTGCTGGCATTTTACCCGAGTACCCATGAGTGTGCCTACAACAGCAACAACAACAACAACAACACCAATCAGGCTGCCCTTGAGTGTGGTCAGGAGTGTCTCTGTGTGTGTGCAATCATAAATATGCATTCTGTTGGCCATTTGTCATGGCTTTTTGCTTCAAATGCTACAAGAGTTCTTCTACTCCAAAAGCATTACAAAAAGTTGAATGCATTTCGGTTTTTTTTTTTGATAGCGGGAGAGCTTAATAGAGATTGATAAGAATAACCGAGGGAGAATGGTTGAGATATCATTTAATCTGAAATCTCTTTTAATGCCCCTCTTGATGCCGCTATCGCGTGCCATTGTGTGGCCCGTATTTTTTTTCGATTTCCCCCTCCAGCTTTTGGCACACAAATAAAATTTTAATGTTTCCGTTTACTTTGGCAAATACTTGGTACATGGTAAAGTTATCCCCTTACCTTTTTCCTTACTCGAAAAGTTGCATTTCTTTGTGTGTGTGTGTGTGTGCGTGTGTGTTGCATATAATCTGTTCAAAAAAAGAAAACTTTTCTTCTTGCAGGAATTTGTGTGCATTGCGAAAAAAAATAAATTTAAATCCATATCCTATTGGTAAACACTTGAAGCGTACGCTAAAGCAGCAAACGCTTTGAGTTATGCGCATACTTTTGTAGAGCAGTGTGAGGCTGAATGGAGAAACGTATAAAAGCAGCTGAGAATGCAAGTTTTGTTAAGTTAAATTTGAAATTTTTTGATTATTGACTGCACAAAACCCCCCCCCCCAAACACCAGCCTAAGTATCAAATATGTATTTGATTTATGACATTTCTTGTCACAACTACGAGCCACGGTGCCGTTGGTGTGGTCTCAATGTTGATAGTCTGCTGGACAAGTAGATGAGGAGAGTTTTGCATTGGATATGGGAATAGACAATCTTCCATACTGTTCCTCGAGTTCCTCATCTGATTGAAAATCACAGCCCATCCTTCGTACACCGAGAAAAAAATTGATATTTTTTCATATCAGTTTTACTTTGATATGAAAATATATCAAATCGATATGTTAAAAATTTCAAATCGATATTCATTATTTATTTATTGTTGTTGTTTAAAGTTTAACAAACATTTCGACAATC